>VSMF01033206.1:0-77689 GCA_008750915.1 Microcebus jonahi | reverse complement strand
CCTACAGTGTGCGCCTGCCGTGTGCTCCTACAGTGTGCGCCTGCTGTGTGCACCTGCTGTGTGCTCCTACAGTGTGCTCCTACAGTGTGCACCTGCTGTGTGCACCTGCTGTGTGCTCCTACAGTGTGCGCCTGCTGTGTGCTCCTACAGTGTGCGCCTACTGTGTGCACCTGCTGTGTGCTCCTATAGTGTGTGCCTGCTGTGTACTCCTACAGTGTGCACCTGCTGTGTGCACCTGCTGTGTGCTCCTACAGTGTGCGCCTGCTGTGTACTCCTACAGTGTGCACCTGCTGTGTGCTCCTACAGTCTGCGGCTGCTGTGTGCTCCTACAGTGTGCGCCTGCTGTGTGCTCCTACAGTGTGCGCCTGCTGTGTGCTCCTACAGTGTGCGCCTGCTGTGTGCTCCTACAGTGTGCGCCTGCTGTGTGCTCCTACAGTGTGCGCCTGCTGTGTGCTCCTACAGTGTGCGCCTGCTGTGTGCTCCTAAAGTGTGCGCCTGCTGTGTACACATACTGTATGCACCTGCTGTGTGCTCCTACAGTGTGCGCCTGCTGTGTGCACCTGCTGTGTGCTCCTATAGTGTGTGCCTACTGTGTACACATACTGTATGCACCTGCTGTGTGCGCCTGCTGTGTGCGCCTGTGTTGTGCTCCTATAGTGTGCACCTGTGTGCACCTGCTATGTGCACCTACAGTGTGCGCATACTGTGTACACATACTGTGTGCACCTGCTGTGTGCACCTAGTGTGCACTTACTGTGTGCACCTGCTATGTGCTCCTATAGCGTGCGCCTACTGTGTGCGCCTACTGTGTGCACCTGCTGTGTGTGCCTGCTGTGTGCACTTTCTGTATGCACCTACTGTATGCACCTACTGTGTGCGCCTACTGTGTGCGCCTACTGTGTGCGCCTACTGTGTGCGCCTGCTGTATGCACCTACAGTGTGCACTTGCTGTGTGCGCCTACTGTGTGCACCTGCTGTATGCACCTACAGTGTGCACTTGCTGTGTGCGCCTACTGTGTGCGCCTGCTGTATGCACCTACAGTGTGCACTTGCTGTGTGCGCCTACTGTGTGCGCCTGCTGTATGCACCTACAGTGTGCACTTGCTGTGTGCGCCTACTGTGTGCGCCTGCTGTATGCACCTACAGTGTGCACTTGCTGTGTGCGCCTACTGTGTGTGCCTGCTGTGTGCACCTACAGTGTGCAGTTGCTGTGTGCGCCTACTGTGTGCACTTGCTGTGTGCGCCTGCTGTGTGCACTTGCTGTGTGCATCTGCTGTGTGCACCTGCTGTGTGCACCTACAGTGTGCACTTGCTGTGTGCGCCTGCTGTGTGCACCTACAGTGTGCACTTGCTGTGTGCGCCTACTGTGTGCACTTGCTGTGTGCGCCTGCTGTGTGCACTTGCTGTGTGCGCCTACGGTGTGTGCCTGCTGTGTGCGCCTACAGTGTGCACTTGCTGTGTGCGCCTGCTGTGTGCACCAGCACGGGGCCAGTCGTGGCCATCCACAGTCAAGCTGGAAGAGCATTCGAGGCAGAGGGAACAGCGTATGTGAAGGCTCAGAGGCAAAGGCGCACAGCCATGCATGTTCTCTACCTCGGGCCGGGGGAGCAGGAGAGAGGAGCAGGTGGCCCCCCGGGCTCTGCCCTGAGGGGAGCTTTACCCCTGGCTGCCTGGCTGAGGAAGGTCAGAGCTGCACACACTGCAGCCCGAGAGGAGAGAAGGGACCAGAGAAGGGAAGAGGCCGGGCGCGGGGGCGGAGCAGAGTCTGCGAGCTGTCCAGTAGCCAGGTCACGGTGGCCTGGCCCCGGGGAGTGGGGGCTCTGGAGGTGCTCGGGCAGCACTGGCATCCCTGGTGAGGCCTGGGGAAGGAGGCAGCAGCAGCAGGCGGGTTCCCGCTTGGAGTGCATGGGAGGGTGCGTCCCTGGGTCTGATAGGCGGGGGCTGTTCCGGAAGGCTCTGGGCAGCCCTGGACCCTGGACACCGGGCTTGGCCAGTGGGGACAGTCCCTGGAGCCCCAGGGGACAGACGAGAACCCAAGGGCCCCGCGTCAAAGGCCTGGCAGGGGCTCCGGCAAGTGTCCCAGCCACCCGGGGGACAGCACGGGTGTGTGCCAGCCAGGACACCCGCGGGGCACAGGGCTGCTTCCCGGGAGCCCTGGGCTGCGGGCGGCACAGAGCAAACATCCTCGGGCGGTGGCAGCTCTGTCTGCATGGATGGGTTTTATTGGCCTCGGGCTCCGTGGCTCCAGAGTGACCTCGGCAGGAAATCCGGCTCTGGGGGCGAGGACGAGGGTGGGGGAGGGAAGGGCCTCGTCCTCCCCCGGCGAGGGGAGCAGGCCGGGTCATGGGGGGCTGACAGCAGGAGCAGCGTGGGGTCTGGGCGGGGGCAGGAGGAGCTGGCGGGTGGGGGAGGCAGGTCGGGCAGAAGTGGGGGCTCTCTCAGGACCTGTGTGGCAGCCGCCAGCCCCGGGACTCCCCCGAGGGACCCCAAACATGAGGCTGGGGAGGGAGGTGCAGGTCTCCGGGCAGGGCTGGCCCGACCTCCGCAGCTGCTGTGGGTGGCAGAGCCCAGGCTCCCTGCAAGCTGTCGGGCGGCTCCGCCGTGCCGGGTTCTCCCTCTGTCTGGCCCCCCCGCCCCCACTGTCCTGACTCTCCCCGTCACCCCCCACCCACCCTCTGCTCCCTGAGACACAGACCTATCACAGCCTCGCCCCCTCTCCCCGCTGCAGCCCCCACTCTCGCCCCTGCCAGGGAAGCAGGCGTCTCAGCTCCAGGGCCGGGGGGCGGGGTTGCCGCAGGACACAGCGCAGTGCACTGGGCTGGCAGCCTGGGGGCTTTCCCACTCTCGGGGGGTTGGGGGGCATGGGGGAGCTGAGGAGCAGCCTGATGGAACAGGTCTCCAGCCGCCTCTCTCCTCCCTCCCTCCCACACCCTGATGGGCTCCCACTGGCTGGACACGCTGGGAGCGGCCAGTGTGGTCCACAGCGGCCAGGGACCGGGGAGGTGGGGGCTAACCCTCTGTGTGGCAGCTTCCGTCTGTCTCTGCGTGGCGGCCACGCGCTCATCACACCTGTGCTCCGTTTGAGTCCCCACTGGAGACGTCTCCACCGGGGCGGAGCGGGTCAGGGTTCCCTACGGTTCTCTCGCCGACTCACTCTCACGAGTTCCCTCCAACACGATTCTCATGACGTTAAAAAGTGGAATTTTTCCACGGATGCTCATAACGGCCTTAGCCGAGTGTCCGTGGACAGAGGGACGGACGGACAGGTGTGGCCTGTCCGTGCGGTGGACGAGTTCTCAGCTTCAAAAGGAGGGACGCTCTGGCGCATGCTGCCTCGGGCCCACCCTCTCTGGCACCGGGGACGGGTTTCCCGGAGGACGATTCTCCACGGGCGGGCGGGCGGGGCACAGAGCCACAGCACGGACAGCAGGCGAGTCGCAGAGACAAGTCACAGAGACGAGTCGCAGAGACGGTTGCAGAGATGGTCGCAGAGGCTGCCGGGCTGGGGGGGCAGCGTGGCACTGCGGGCCAGCATCCCGGTGCCCAAACACACTCTGCAGCCACACACAGCTGGCGGTGGCACGGCGCCGGGCACGTGGTCCACGCTGCCCCACCGTCCCTTCCAACAGGCGAGTTTGTGTTGTGTGGGTCCCGCCTAAACATTGAGGGTGGGGTTTTACTGGAACCTCGCTGCGCCGTGAGCTGAACGGGATAAACTGCGCCCCGGCGAGACCCTCACCTGGAGCACCCCGGGCGGCGTGGTTGCCCCCTGCAGGCCACGCTGTGCTCCCCTGGCCGCTGCGACTGCCCCGCCCCCCTCTGTCCTCCGACCTTGGGCAGGGGCGAGGCCGCATTGACTGCCGGCTCTGGCCTCGTTTCCCAGGGCGCCCTCCACACACACCCCCGCGCTGGGCCCCAATCGCCCGGAAGTCAATCTTGACCTCATCTCGTCCCTCTCCCGGTTCTCAGTCGGTTTGGGGATAAACACGCCCGGAAGGCGGGCGGGACCCGGGTTGGATGCACTGAGGCTCCCTGGCCGCCGCCCGGCCCGGCTCTCTGAGGCCTTTGCCTGTCCTGCCCACGCAGGGTGCGTAGACGCGAGCGCGTGGCCATGGCAGCATCCGTTCCCAGCCTGTCCCCCGACCGCCCGCGCAGCCGGCTCCAGCCCTGCCTGGTCCTGTCTGCCCCTTGAGTGGCCTGGCCGCCGCCCCCCCAGCCTGGTGGAAGCATTTTCTGGGCTCCCGGGTGTGGGGGGCGGCGTCCTCCCAGCCTCTCTCCCGCAGAGCCGCCCGCACCCTGCGGCAGCACCAGCTCTGCAGTCGTGGAGCCCACAGACCTGTAGGCCCAGGGCCAGGGAGGGGAGCTGCTGTCTAGGGTCCCGGGGTCCCTGCCTGGAGCGGGCAGAGCTGCGGGCGTGGACGTGCTCCCTGCCCAGCCCACTCTCCCTCGGGGCCGTGACCCTCCATGTGGGTGGCTGGGACCCCCCCACCCTCACCCCTGTCCCTCGGAGCACCTGCCACACTTGGCCCCAGCAGGACCCTCCATGGGACCCTCCCCAGCACAGGCCCCCGGTGGGTGTGGTCCTGCCTGCCCTCCTGGTCAGTGGCCAGAGTAGCTGTCCAGGGTGCTGTTGCCGCCGTTCTGTGTGCCCTGACGGAGCCACCCCCCCCCCGTGGGATGGGGACACTGAGGCCACCGGGCAGGCCAGAGGGACACAGGAGAGGGCTGGACTGCAGCAGGAGCCCGGCTCGGGCTGCAGGGGCCTCGGTGACCCCTCATCTGGGAAGGGGGTCACGTGACCACTGCTCGGGCTGGGGGGCCAGGCCGGCTCCTGGGACACTGACCAGGTGCCCTGGTCCCTCGACGGGTCGGGTCCTGCCAGGGACACACAGCTGGGACCGGCCCTCTCGGCCGCCTGGCCTCAGCATGGGGCGTCCTGGTGGGGTGGGAGGGGACGGGCATGCACCTCCCTGCTGGGCCCCTCATCTCCACAGCAGGACCCCCCTGCCCAGGCCCTGTTGGCACTGGATGGCGGCTGGTTGCCTGGCGCCCTGGGTGTGTCTGGCCATCCCAGGGGCAAAGTGCAGCCTGAGGCTCCGCCCACCTCAGTGTCCAGGTGGGGGCTGGCCTGATGGGGACAGGTAGGTCCCAGGCCTGGGAGTCCCCCTCCCCCACCGGGCCTGTGGCTTTCCTGTGTCCCGTCCCCAGCAGGGCCAGGGCGTCACCAGCCGGGACACCCCCGGCCTCTCCTGTGCTTGAGTGACACCTCCACCCCCCAACACGCAAGGAACGGCTTGGGGGTGTCGCTTGGGGGTGCAGGGGGCTCAGGAAGGACTTGGGGGGCTTCGGGCTCAGGCGAGGGGTGGACAGCCGGAGAGAGCCCCTCCCCCTGAAGATGAGCCCTGCATGGATAGCAGCGGGTCCCCACTGACCCCCCACTGCCCTACAGGGGTGAGGGTGGGGAGGGTGGTGGAGGCTCCCGGTGTCATGAGTGTGACCAACCTCTGTCTGCATCCTCCTGCCTGGGAGGACAGGCACGGCTCAGTCACCCCTCGCAAGTGAGCCCTCCCTGCTCTCGGGGTGTGCCCTGGTCCCAGGGTGTGGCCTGGCCCCGTGGTGTGCTGTGGCCCCCTGGTGTGGCCTGGCCCCGTGGTGTGCCGTGGCCCCCTGGTGTGGCCTGGCCCCGTGGTGTGCCGTGGCCCCCTGGTGTGGCCTCGTGGTGTGCTGTGGCCCCCTGGTGTGCTGTGGCCCCCTGGTGTGCCGTGGCCCCGTGGTGTGCCGTGGCCCCGTGGTGTGCTGTGGCCCCCTGGTGTGCTGTGGCCCCCTGGCGTGCTGTGGCCCCGTGGTGTGCCGTGGCCCCGTGGTGTGCTGTGGCCCTGTGGCCGCTGAAGCGAGTCAGGTGCAAGGGGCCACTGTGGGTGTCTGGGGCTCAGCAGGTTCTGGGCACGTCCAGCCCTCCAGCCCTTCCGGACAGACCAGGGGCCCCTGAGCCCCAGAAATCAGCCGCTGGTGCTTGGTCGGGCTTCTCCTGCCAGGGACGGCCCCCCCCCCAGGCCCGGACCCCCGCCCTGGCCGTCATGTGCACCCTCTGACGCCCCTGGAATTTGTGCCGGTTTCCCGCCAGAACCTGGGTCCTCTGCCGGCCCGGCAGGCGCTGGTGACGACGTCCCCACGCAGCCGACAGTGCCGACACGGCCTTTATGAGCGGAGCGGCCGCGAGGGGACACAGGTGGGCAGCTGGCCCGAGCGCCCCCCGCCCCGGCCACACAGGCCTCTGCCGCGTGGCGGCTCCGTGTGTCCCTTCCCGTGTCCACCCGCGAGGGCGGGCTGTGCGTCAGGCTTGCCCCCCACGCCATCCCGTGATCTCTGCACACAGCCGGCGCTCAAGCACAGCTGCCCCCGCCCTCCACCGGGACGCCGCAGTCAGGCCGGGGGTCTCGGGGGCGGGGGTGCGGCACGGGGCCCGGGCGCCGGCTAGAGCTCTGCGTCGGGCTTGACCAGGTGGCCGCTGAAGGTGATGTACAGGTCCCCGCGCTCGCCGTAGATGGCGTTGTCCCGGTCGCGCCGGAACATGCGCACCCAGACGGCGTCGCCGGCGGCCAGCGGCAGCAGCAGGCTCTGGGCCTGCATGACGCTGCGCTCGCTGGGCTGCGCGTACAGCACGGCGGTGGGCCGGCGGTTCAGCATGACATGCAGGTAGGTCTCCTTGTGGTTCCAGGTGTGCACGTTCAGGCTCAGGAAGTAGACGCCGGGCACCGCGCAGCGGAAGCGGCCCGAGGCCAGGTCGAAGGCGCCGTCCAGGTTCACCAGCTCTGTGTCGAAGGGCACGGCCCGCAGGTCCTCGCCGCTGTGCAGCCCCTCGCGCCGGGCCACCGAGAAGGCTGCGTAGGCGCGCTGGCACGGGGCGCCCGGCGGCCCCGCCTGCCCCTTCTGGCCTTTGCGGCCCTGCGGGCCCCGGAAGCCTGGCGGACCCTCCTCCCCACTCCTGCCGGGGCGACCTCTGACCCCTGCCTCGCCCTTCTCACCTGTGGAGGTGCAAGCGGGAGGGGGGGCCGTGCACCTGGTCAGGGCCAGGCCAGGCCGGGGCAGCACCCCCTCCCTTCCAGGCCCCGAGGGCCACCCGGCCAGCCGTGTGGCTCGAAGCTGCCCTCAGCCCCCGAGCCTGTTTCCTCTCTGCCCCTCCGAGGGGGAGGAAGAGCTCAGCTGGGCTCCGGCAGATGGGAGGGCTGGGAAGTTCTTATCCAAGTCTAACCCAGGCACGACCTGCTGTCCAGTCTTCGGGCCCCTCCCTTCCCGAGGGGCCTGCCACTCTGGGGACCTCAGGGCCCCTGCCCCCTTCCCCAGGGCCCTCAGCACCCCCACCCCTGGTCCACAGCCCCTCCCAGGCTGGGTGTGTCCTGCGGGAGGGGGCGGCTGGGGTCCCCAGGCAGGCAGTGCTGCCAGTGGGGACTGGCGCTCAGTGTCCCTGCTGCCTCCCAGCCCTCCTCCGCGCCCTGGTCCCTGCTCTCCTCGGCGGTGGGGTGGAGGTGTCAGCCCCCAGGGGCGGCGCAGGCCGCATGCCCTGGGATACCCACCTTTGAGGATGGAGATGTCTATGGTGGGCCGCACCTGGGGCAGCCCCCACCACGGGTCCCTGGCACTCACGCGGGCGTACGGGCCGGGGGCGGCCGGGGGCCAGGCCGGGCGGCAGCAGTGCACACAGGGCCTTCTGGGCAGCCCCAGGCCGGGCCAGGCCGCCGTGGGCAGCGCCAGCGCCAGGAGCATCAGCGCGGAAGCCGCCATCTCGCTCGGGACCTGCGGAGGAGACGGCCCGCTAGAGCCCCGCCCCACGGCAGCCTGGCCTGGGCGCTCCTGCTGGGGTGGGCAGTCTGCGCCCCGAACTGCTGCAGGCACCCTGAGCCCCTGAGCCGGGGCCCTGTTCCCGGCAGATGGGGTCAGGGTCCTGCAGCGGCTCTGCTGGGCAGAGACCAGGCCCCTCCTTCAGGAAGCCCTCGGGGATTGCAGCCCCAGGCAAGTTCCTTCCTCTTGCACAGCAGGCCTGAGCCCCCTGCCTCCACGCAGGCTGAACTTCTCTGGCAGTTGAGACCCCTCCTCTGCCTGAACCCAGCGGGGCCCCCTGCCCACTCGCCCAGGGCTGTGAAGACCCCACCCTGGCCCTGGGGACCCCACACCAGGCGGGTGGACAGGGAGCCGTCCAAACGCAGGAGCAGGCGGCCTCCCTGGGGCTCAGGCCCTGCCCCACTGGGTAAGCGGTCGCACCCTGAGCTCCCAGGGCAGCACCTACGGGGACTTGGGCAGCCACCGTGAGGCCCCCGAAATCGGGAAGACGGTCCCCAGCCCCCCAGGCCTGGGCCCCCTCCCACCCCTGCAGAGCCCACCCTGCAGCCCCTCAAGCCAGGAGGGGTGGGGTGCCAGGTCAGCCTACTGGGTCCACCTGAGCTAGATGGGCTTCCCTCCTGGCTCAGCCAGCAGCTGCCCCAGGCCAGCCTGGGCCTCAGTTTCCCCCTGCAAGTGGGCCCTGCTTGTCCTGGTCCCCACAGGCTGCGTCTGGGTCCCGAGCCGGGCACGAGGCCTCGGGTGGGGTCAGGGTCCTCGACCTTCTCTGCAGCGGCTCTGCTGGGCACAGACCAGGCCCCTCCTTCAAGAAGCCCTCGGGGATTGCAGCTACAGGAGAGTTCCTTCCTCTTGCACAGCGGGCCTGAGGCCCACCCCAGGCGGGCTGAACTCTGGCAGTTGAGACCCCTCCTCTGCCTGAACCCCCAGAGCCCAGCAGACCCTGACTTGCCCCCTACCCCCCGGTCCCACTGGACCCCACACGACCCCCCTGGACCCTTCCTGTGCAGGCGGGAATGTGGGGGTGTCCCTGGGGAGGCCCAGAGCTCTGAGGTCCCAGGTGTCCCGGCCACCAGGCCCCACGCAGCCCCACACGGCATGCAGTTGGGCTGGCTCTGCCTCCACTAGGGCCCTGCGGGGCCCCCCACCCACCCTGTGAAGCCCCCACCCCGGCCCTGCACCCCCTTACCGTCCCAGGCCCGAGAGCCACCACTGCCGCTGCTGCTGCCTGGCCGCCTCCTGCACCACTGCCGCCCGCCGCCGTCAAAGAGCCTTTCATGCCGCGGGGCGCCTGCGGCTTCCTCTCGCCTGTCCAAGACCAACAGGCCGAGGGCCTGCTCCGGGCAGGGTGCTCACCGGCCCCGTCTGCCGCGCAGCCTGGCTGGGGGCTCCGGGTCCCTCCCGCCGGCCTCCCGTGCCTCGCGTGGTCTGGGGCCGGCGTCTGGCAGCTGGGCTGGAGGGGTGCGCGGCCCCCTCTACAGCAGGAGCCTGGGGTGCCGGGACTCGGGGGGCAGCCGGGAGGCCGGAGCTTTGGCTGTGCTGGGCCTGGTGGGGGCCCAGACCAAGGCCGCCGGGCCATGCTGGGCCAGCTGGGCCACCGCCCCGGGTGACGCACGGAGCCCTCACACTCCGGACAGGGAGCCAGGGCTGGGGCCCTCACCCCCGACCACCCACGCAGGGCCACTGGCCCAGCCATTCAGTGGACGAGGGTGGCGCCGGGCAGGAACTACCCCTGGGCCTCCCAGGACACAGCCGGGGAGGGGTCTGCATCCTCTGCGGCCAAGGTCAAGGGCCCTGCCTCTGACCCTGGGTCTCTGGATGGGACATGGCCATCCCCCAGGCCGCCTGCTAGGGACGTGGCAGAGAACTTGGCAGTGGTGCCAACAGGCAGGGCCTGGTGACAGGGGGGAGGGAGGACACCAAGGCAGACCCTGCTTGTGGGGCTTCCCGGGGTGGTAAGGGTACGGCGGTTCTGGGAGGTGACAGCTCACGCCAAGCAGCCACTGGCACAGGTGTGTTCACCCCGCTGTGGCCGTGGGGCGCAGGTGGGGACCAGGCCCTGCCGCTACCCGAGTCACCCTGCACGGCTGGACCAGGGCACTGGGCAGGTGGGGCTCCTCCGTGGCTGCCCCGTGGTGGCCCCAGTGGCAGCTCACACGTGGCTGGGAGGGTCCCCCGTGGTGGTCGGAGACTGGTGAATACGCTTGGGGCCCGCAGGCTCCGGGTCCCTCTCCTTGGGCCTCCCGCTCAGGGCTCCCTGATGTCCCCAAACAGGGGTGTTCCCTGGGGGGCAGCGGGCCTCCCCAAGACCGGGCGGGGGAGGAAGGGTCCTCGGGTCCCGCTGGACCCTGCTTGGGGGCGTCTGGCCGGGCAGGCGCCCAGGCGTGCCCCTGCGGGCGCCCGGCCTGGCTCTGGGCAGAGTGGTCCGCGTGCGCATCCGCCAGGGCAGAGGCTGCGTCAGCGGCGGCGGGATAGCGCGTCTCGTCTGGGGACAGAAATAGCCCTGGCTCAGACAGGGCCGCAGCGTCACCCTGGAGACGGGGAGCCGCCGAGCCTGTGGCCCCGGGGTCCTCCGTGGACACCCCGCGGCGGGCGGGTGGGGGGCGGCACCCCTGGCCCGCGGGGCGGGAGGGCTGTGCTGCCACCTGGCGCTGACGAGACGCACGGCGGGGCCCCGACCTCCCTGCTAAGCGCGGGCTGCGCTGGAGACAAGCGGCCCCTCGTGTCGGCCCCTCGGTGTCGCGACCTGGGTGCTGGTGACGGACGGCCGGGCGCTGACGGGCCCGTGCGCCCCGCCCAGGTGGCCTCCGGCGGGGAGGCCCGGTCACTGCCAGGCCAGGGTGGGGGAGGGGAGCACGAGCACGGACCCGAGAGACCACGTGGGACCCGGCGTGCCGGGCAGCCGACCACGTCCACGGGGCACGGGGGCCACGCGGGGCGCAGACGCCTGGGGAGCCGGGCGGGCTGCGGGGAGGGGGCGGAGTCAGCGTCCTCGGGCCCTGCGCTGCTCACCGCGCACCTCCCCTCCCTGGACGGCGCGTCCTCCCCACCTGACCCTGTGGGGTCGCTGGCAACACAGGCCCACGGACCGGCCCTCTCCGTGTGCGGTGCTGCCTCCGTGTGGTCCCGTGTCCTCAGGGCGGCCCGCGTGGCACCAGCCCTCCTCCCACTGGGGCTGAGTCATCCTCCCTCTGCCTGCGACCAGGTGGAGGAGGGGCTTCCTGGACAAGCCCCCCGACCCTGGGCAGGTGGGGGCTCGGGCTACGGAGTCGAGGGGCTTCTTGGGCAGCGGCTGTGTCCTCAGCTGCCTGCGTCCAGGTGCCTCCGCGGGGGTTGGACAATCTAGGGTCAAGGGTCAAGAAGGGATTCGGTGGGAGGAGGGGCCCCCAGAGGCCCAGCCGGTGGCAGCATCTTGGAGCCGGGCGGGGCGGGGGCGTCAGGGCTCTCACGGGGCCAGCCGGCCTCACTGCCCGAGCCCGGCCCTGCTGACCCACCTGAGACCACAGACCGAGGGACTCTCAGAGACGCCTGGGGTGGGAGCGCCGCAGGCACGGAGACCCCGGGCCCTCCAGCTGTCACAAGGCCCAGAGGTGTGAGAACACGTCACCTGCTCAGGAGGACGCCTGGCCTGCCCCCCCCCCGCCCGGTGCCAACCGGAGATGAGCTGCGGCCGGGCGCTGGTGCCCTGCGCTGGGCTCCCACCAGCCTGAGCGGGGAGAGGAGCCGGTCTCTGCTGGCCGCCCAGCACAGCGGGAGTCACCAGCTCCCAGGAACCAGCCTCTCTTCCCCGAGACTCCCATGACGAGCCCCCTCCAGGGAGGGGACAGAGTAGCAGCTCGCCACGGGGGTGGGAGGGCACACCGGGGTCACCCCCCCCCAACGCCAGCGCCCGGCCCCTCTGAGGGTGGCATGGGGGTGTAGCCCTGCCCAGAGCCCTGGACGCAGGGCCGAGCATTCGCACCCCTCCCTCAGGCCAACAGGGGTGGGGGGCTCTGCAGCCTCCACCCCCACACCTGACTGCCCCCCATCCCCCGGCCGTGGTGTGCAGGTGGCAGGCGCGAGGCCCCCTCCCAGCCACCTGCCCCCGTGTTGCTCGTGCGGGGCGGGGACTGCAGGGAGACGGCTCAGAGGCTGTGCAGGGCCGCAGGGTGCGGCAGTCACCACCCGGAGCCCCCAGGACGACCTCGCGGCCAAGTGTCCTGCTGCCGCCACCGCTCCGGCTCGGGCAGGGGTCGCAGTGACAGTGCCCAGGGTGCATTTTAATGGCACACCAGACACTAAGAGCAGGACTGGTCGTCGCCGTGGTGACCAGCGGCTTGGGCCGAGTGGTGTGGCTTCCGTGGTGACGGAAGTGGCGTTTCCTCTGAACCACTCTGCACCGCAGAGGTGGCCCTGCAAGCTGAGGTTTGAGTCCAACTGGCCTCCACCCTGGGCCTCCCCCATCGCAAAGGCACAGGGGCTTTGTGGGATGGGCCCGCAACCGCAACCGTGGGATGGGCCCAGGGCCTGGCAGCTGCCGCCTCCCCCCAGGGCCCAGGGAGGGGCCTGCCTCAGTGGGCACCAGGCCACTCGCTGAAGAGACAAGGTGAGAAGCCGTCTGGCTCCCGAGACCCAGACTCCTCCCCCATCCCAGCTCCTCTGTCCTGGCCTGTGCTGCGGAGGCCAGGCCCCCGCCTCCAGGAAGCCCTCCATACCCCACCTGTCACAGGTGGCCAGATCTCCCCCCAGGGGTGACAACTCCAGCAAAGCTCCTCCCTCAGGCATGTCGGCCCCTCCCACGCCCCACAGCTGGGGGCCTGGGCCTGGCCATCTCCTCCCCAGCAGTGGCTTCCCCAGGGGGGAAGAGAGGTCTGAGTAAGCCCCTGGGAAAGGCACCTGCTCTTTTCTTCCCAGCTCCCCCAGCACCAATTCCCACCTCGCTGACCCCCAGCCCAGCCAAGCTGCCCGGCTCAGGGCCAGGTGTCGGTGGGGAGGGGGCTGCTGCGGAAGGGGGTGCTGTCTGGGTGGGGCTCAGCCTGGAGGGCCCCCCCCAGGTGTGCTCAGCAATGGGAGGAGCTTCCGGCAGAGTGAGCGCCCCATCTGGAGAGTTGCAGGTATGCCAGGGCCCTGCGGGGTGGGGTGGAGTGACCCCGCAGTCCTGTATGGAGCCGAGGCCAGCGACTGTGGGGTGAAGGGGCGGAGGAGGAGCCGGCACTGGTGGGGAGTGACAGGTGGTTCTGAACATGCCCCCGCCCCCCAGGCGTGACCCTGGTCTCCCACGGCTGGGGCGAAGCCAGGCTGCACGGGAGGAGATGCCTTCCCCGGGCGGACGGCACCAGGACCCCACCTCGGCCACGGGGGAGGAAAGCTAACGGGGTAGGAAAGCAAACGTGCTCTTTATTCGGGGGTGGGGTGACGCAGGGCCGGTCACTGGTAGCCGGCCAGCCGGAGGACGGAGGGGTAGCGGAGGCGGTGAGTCATGCACTTCTGGCGGTCGATGAAGAGGCTGTTGGTCTTGACCGCGATGTCCTTCTCCAGGCTCATGCGCGTGTCTTCCAGGTTGCGCAGCGACTGCTTGGCTTCCAGAAGCTTCTCCTTCAGCGCGGCGAGGGACATGTTCAGCTCCTCCACCTCGCTCACCAGCCTGCAGGAGGGGGGACGAGCCCAGCTGGGATCCCTGGGCCAGAATCCCGGCCGACCCCACCCCAAGGGACCCTGGGTCCCAGAGGGAAACCGCGAGAAGAATGGCGCTGGGACCGCAGCCTGCGCCTCGGGGACAGAGGGAGGCAGGGCCAGGCGGGCGGGGGACCGGTGGTGACGTGGGCATGGGGACGGCGGCCGGGCACCTGAACTGGGCCGTGTCTAGGCACAGCTCCACATTGGGCCGCTTGGAGCGCTGGTACAGCCGCGTCTGGGCCACGCGCAGGGGTGCCTCCTTGTCCTTGATGGCCTTCTTCAGCGCCCCAATGTTGTGCTCCTGGTCCGTTATCTCCCGCAGCATCTGCAGGACACACGGCCCGTGGCACGGCTGGGTCTGGGCGTCCCCCACTCGGCAGGGCCGGCTGGCCCCTGGCTGCCCCCCAAGGCTGCGGCCAGCAGGGCAGCCTGTCCGGTGGCGGCTCGAGGAAGGGACACTGTGCGGCCACCCGGCCTTCCCCACGGCCCTTAGAAGGTTCCGGCGAGTCAGGCCTCCAGCCCCGGCCAAGGACTCAGGACGCTCGGGCAGCAAAGGCCAGGCTGAGTCGCAGCCCTGCCGGCCCAGCCAGCCTGGAGGGGTCACCCCACTGCTGGGGTGGTCCCCAAACCGTGGGGACTCCAAACCGTGCGCCCCAGACCGCCTCCTGCCTCCGTCCTCTCCATACCTGACAGCCCCTCCCGTGCGGCACCTGCTGGCACGGCCCGCGGACCGCCCCCCATCAGCTGGTTTTCTGCGCATGCTCACCGAGCACCCGGACGTGCGGGCACGTGCTTCCGGGCTCCCTCAGGCTGCGGGGCACAGAGGGCCGCGGGGGCCCGGCGGGGGCCCACCTTGTGCAGGTGGTGCTGCAGCTTGTTGCGCGCATCCTCGAGGTCATCGCAGTGGCGTGAGAAGGCCACGCTGACGGCGTCGCACTGCAGCCGCAGGTCCTCCGCCGTGTCCTTCAGGAGGCAGTCGATGAGCGCGTGCAGGTTGGTCGAGGCCAGGCGCTCTCGCTGGGCGCGGCACAGGTTGTCCTGGGTGAACCTGGCCCACGACTCCGTCGTGGAGGCGCTGCGGGCGGAGCGGGCGGAGGGTCGGGGAGGCGCCGGCAGCGCTGCGGCGACGCCCCCCAGACAGACGTCCCGCCTCCCCCATGCCCTTCCGTCCCCAGTCCCCGCCCCGGCCCCACGCCCTGACCTTCCCAGTCCCCGGCTCACCCTACGCCCCTGCCACCGCCCCCCGGGCCCCGCCCCGGCCCCTTCCCCGAGCCCCGCCCCCATTTGCTGCGCGGCGACGGGCGGGTCGTGCGCTCCGCCTGTGTGGGCGACGGCGCAGCGGGGCCCACCTCTCCGTGTGCGCCACCGAGTGCGGGTGGAACTGCACCTCGGTGCTCTGGCTGCGGTAGCGCGCGCAGCGCTCGTCGATGTTGTAGGCCTCCACCTTGTCCGACCAGTTCAGCTCGCACGTCTCCTTCTGCTCCCGGTTCAGCCTGGGGGCGCCGGCGGCTCAGCGCACGGCCCCCACCCCCGCGTGGGTCCCGCCGGCTGGTGGGCGCCGACGGCGAGGCCCCACACCCACACCCACACCCATACTCCTATCCCCACACCCACCCCCACCCCGCGCTGGGGCGGATCTGGGCCTGCTCCGCGCTCAGTCTGGGCACCCCCTGCCCGCCCTGAGCCTCTGGGTCCTCCACATCCTGCCCCAGCCCCGGGTGGCGAGGTTGGCCAGACCCACCGGATCTGGTGCACGGCCTGCCCGATGGTTCTCTTCAGCAGCTCCTGGATGTTCCGGATGAGCTCCACCTCCTGGGGGAGGAGGCCCCTGAGCTCCGGAGCCCACCCAGGTCCCTCTCGGCCCACCCTCCCCAGCCACTTTCCTGGAGGCTGGGGCCGGGGCCCCGCGTCTCTGGGTTCATTCTGGGCTTTGGGACACTTTCCCATGTGTTGTGAGTAGGGTATTTCCTCTCGGCACATCTCTAGGCGGCTGGGAGGGTCACCCAGAGGCAGCCCACACACACCTGGGCTCTGCGGTCAGCACTGCCCAGGCCGTCCGAGGCCCCCCAGCCCTGGGGACCAGATGCCCACCCGGGCTGCCCCGAGGGGCTCTGGGCTGGCAGAGGCTGTCGGCACAGCCGGCGTGTTCCGTGTAGGGACGGCCCTCTCCCCTGCGACTGGGACTCCCACCGCAACCTCGGGCTGCGTCTGGGGGTTTGGGGTCCCGGTCCCGTGCACCTCTGTCCTGGGGCCTGGCAGGCAGGCGGGAGAGGGCTGGGCAGGGGCAGGAGAGGGAGGGAGGGACCCAGGGTTCCAGCCTGGGCCTGGGGGTGTGGCACAGGGCTCCCTGAGGCCCTGGACCCACCGCCCCCACCCTGCAGCAGGGGTGAGGCCCAGGCCCTGCAGCGCCAGCGCCAGTAGCCAGGCCTGCCACCTCCCTGACCCTCACGGGCTGCCCCAGGGCAGGTCATGCTGGCTTCAGGGGGGACAGACAGGACGTTGGAGGAGAGACAGGAGCTGGGGGAATCTTTGAGGCCAGGGCCGCTTGTAGGGTGAATGGTGCCAGCACCTACCCCCCATCTGCACTGCGGCACTGGGCCGTGCCTGGACAGAGCAGCCGTCCCGTCCCGGCCACGGCGTCCTGGGGGTGCCCTGCGGCTCAGCCCCGGGGACCTCAGGGTCAGGCTGAGTTTGCCTGGACTCAAGTGGGCTGGGGCGGGGGGGGGGGGGGTCCCAAGAGGGAGATAGTTGCTTGAAAGTCACAGCCCAACGGGGGGCAAAACCACCCCGTGACGACAGGGCCAGGCTTCTAAGAGCCAGGGTCCCGTGTGCAGAACGCGTGTGGGCCGGCGTGTACCCGCACACGGCCGCGCGGGGCACAGGTCCCGGGCCTGCGCCCTGAGCCACGCGTGCCAGCCCCCTCCCCGCGCACCTTCAGCAGCTCTATCTCCACGCAGTCGCGCACGAGGTCGGGGTGCTGGCGGCGCTCCCGGCACTGCAGGTTGTCGGTGGCGATGGCGAAGGGCACGGAGCTGGCGTCCAGGGCGCGCTCCAGACGCTGCTTGTCGGCGCGCAGCTGGTCGGTGGCGGCGGCCAGCTCCTCGCCCTCGCGCTGCAGCTCCGACATCCAGCAGTGCATGTCCTCCAGCCGCGCGCCCACCTTGCGCGTGGAGTCCTGCTGCGTGCGCCGCGCCAGCTCCTCCGTCTCGGTGGCCAGCTGCTGGCTCTCATGCCGCTGCCGCTCCGAGCCGTCGCGGTCGGCGAAGGCCTGGTGGTAGCGGGCGTAGCAGTTCTGGTACCACTCGTCCTCCAGGTACTTGGCCGTGCGGAAGCCGGCGGTGGCCAGGCCCGAGGACGAGTGCGCGCCCGTGTTGCGGGCCACCTCGTACACCTTGGGGGGCAGCTCGCACGGCGGCACCGACTGCCGCACCAGCGGCTGGTTCACCAGCGCGTCCATCTGCGCCATGGCGCCCGCTGCCCGGCCCCGAGCAGGGGTCACAGGGCACAGTTGTCAGCTGGGTGCGGTCAGTGGGGCAGCACCAGCCGCTCTGTCCCCAGGGCAGGACACGCCTCCTGGTCGCCCTGGTGACACTATACACACCAAGGGCCTCGGGTTGCTGGGCAACGGGGATTCCCCCCTCCCCAGTGGCAGGGAGGGGGCGTTCCGGAGGGCAGACGCCTCTTAAAGGGCCAGGCGGGCTCAGACCCCCGGCTCGGCCCCCGTCACCGCCCAAGCAGTAGCGGTCCCCTTCTCCCAGAGCGCCCTGGGGCGGCCAGTCCCGGCCCCTGTGTCCCGTCCCCTGGGCGCCCTCTCCCCTCGGTGGTTTGTCCAGCCTTTGCTTCCTGGGTCTGTCCTCTCCTGTCCTCCCGCCCCAGGCTCTGGGCTCAGCTGTGAGCAGGAGAGAGGCGGCTCTGCCCACCTGAGGCTCCCTTGGGGCAGAGGGGCGGGGCTACGACTGGCGGGTGTTGGCGCTGCTGACGGCGGCAGTGTTCCCGCCACGTGCAGCCCCACGGAGGTCCTGTGCCTTCCCCCGCGGCTCCAACACCACGTGGTCCCGCGGCCAGGCCCCCACCTGCGCCCCCAGGTGAGCTGCTCTTCCGTGGGGAGCTGAGGTTGGCCAGAGTCAGACACCCAAATCTGTCCCACAGTGGGGGGGAGCTCCTGTCCTGGGAGGCTGTCCCAGGGTCACCCAGGCCGCGAGGCTGAGGCCAGGTGGGCAGGAAGCAACTGGCAGTGTGCAAGGCAGGGCTCACAGAAAGGATGTCCCGTTCCTGGGCTGCGGGAGCCGGGTCCGGGGCAATGCCCAGCGCGGCCAGCAGAGGGCGCCAGCGGCCATGGGATGCGCCGGCTGCTCAGGCTCTGCGCCCTCATCCTGCCTGGACCACCCCGGCCTGGGGCCTCAGCCTCCCTGGAGACCCCCACGGGGCACCCACCCCTATCCGTATGCAGGCCCCGCTTGTCCTGGCCCCCACGGCCCCCACGGCCCCTCGCTCCGGCCATGGGAGTCCCGAGCCCTGCGGACACGCCTGGTCCCGCCCGGCCAGCACGGGGCACACCGGCCAGCGTGGCCCCCCCACAGCACACAGTAGGAGCTTCACGAAGGTGGGCTTTGGGGAAGGCAGCCCCTTCCTCACCCCGACTTCTGTTGCTGAGGAGACCACCCTGCCGGGGCAGGTGTAGGCTGGGGCTGCCATCACCCCGTCATCCCAGTACTCTGGGAGGCTGAGGCAGGAGGATCACTTGAAGCCAGGAGTTGGAGGCTGCAGTGAGTTGGAGGCGCCCCTGTGTCCCCACCGAGCGAGCAGGGTGGAGGGGAGGGCGGTTGGTTCCCACCCAGCCCCTCCTGTCCTCGTGGGCACCCAGGCCCGGGGACGCTGCCTGGCCACCCCTCACCCAGCGAGGCAACTGTGGCTCTGGGATGCTGCACATGTGACTCAGTTTCCTGCCTGAAGGTGGGGGTGGCTGTGAGGGGCTGTCCAGGCTTTGCCACCTCCAGCACTCGGGGTGCTTGGCGAGCCCATGGTGGTGGTCAGCATCTCCACCTAGCGCCCTGGACCGCAGCACTGTGCCTCGGTTTCCCCATCTGCAAAACGGGGATGAAGACAGAACCTCCCTTGTGGGAGTTTGGGGGTGATCGGGACAGCCGGGGCCGGTCTGTGGCGGGGAGGGGGCCCAACAGGCTCCGGTCCGGCCTCACCCCACCACGCCTGGAACCCCGCACCCCAGATGGCGTCCGCATGGAACGGTTTTTAGAAGAATCCGAGGAACCCGGACTGAGATGAGACCGCACGCAGGTCCAGACTGCGGCGGGCAGACAAGCGTTGGGCTGTTGCAGGGACTGGGGGGCCGTTGGAGGCGAGATGGGGGGGTTCGCAAATGAAAACGGTTTGACAGAGAGACGCTGCCCGGTGGGGGGGGGGGGCAGAGGACAGAGAGGACGAGGCCGGGGGAGGAGGCTGATGAGGCACACCCAGGGCAGAGCCCCGGCAAGGGTGGGGACACACCTCAGCCTCGGTGGGGAGGGCCTCGGTGCACCCCCACGCCGCCGCCCGGCCCCCCTGCACCTGCAGTGCGAGGGCCTCCCGTGGGGTCCCCCTGTGTGCCGTCTCCCGCCCCTCCTGCTGCCGCCTGGGGGGCTCCTCAGGCCTGCTGGGGGACGCTGGCCCCCGGGGTGCACTGTTTCAGGCGGGGGTGGGGCGCCCTGGGCCCCGGGCCGCCGTCTGCCTCCGGTCGGAGTTGCTGTCGGAACAGCCAAATCCCTGATTCATCAGCTCAGTCTTATCTCCAAAACCTCCTACGATTTCCCAGAGAACAAAATTAAAGACAGGATTTAGCGGAGATTTTGTGTCTGCCAGAGCAGGGCCAGGATCAGGCCGGCGTGGCAGAGGCCAAGGAGGGCTCAGTGGCGGCCATGAGGATGGCTCATGTGGGGGGTCCCCAGGCCCTGGGCCTGTGCTGCCTCGCCCATGTAGATGAGGAAACTGAGGCTCAGAGAGGCCAAGTCGCTCCCTCACCCTGGGACCCCAGCAGGCTATGGGATTGGGGTGCCATGTGGCCTCGACCCAGGCCACCGTGAAGGCCGGCAGAGCTGCCTGAGGGCTGGCGGTTCTCCCAGGGGCTGTGGTAGCGCCATCCCCGGGGACCCAGCCCAGGGGACGAGGTGGGGGTGGCCCAGGGAGCCGCCCCTCACTGGACCCCAAGAAAAATAAAACTCAGGGGCTGGGGGGCCCATGCCCCACGCTGGGCTCCCAGCAGCCACTGTGGGGCTCCCCCCCTAGGGAGGGGAGCCCCGACCCATGGCCAGGCCGGGGCTGGCTCCTGCCCGCCCGGGAGTGGGGCTCCGGCCCCAGATGAGTGTCCTGCAGGTTCAAGGGTCCTGTACCTGCTGGGGGTTCATGTGACGCCAATTTATATTGCCAGAATAGCAGCCCCACCACGCCAGGCCTGAGCACCTGAGGGTGCCTGCCCCCAACCTGGGAGGGGAGTGGGGGGAGAAGGGGGCCTGTACCCCAGATCTGCCCAGCATCTCGGCTTTGTCAGCTGTAGGTGGCCAAGGCGGCCTGTGGGTGGCTGCCCGTGGGTGGCGTGTGCATCCACCAGAGGTGGTGGCACCTCTGGTCCCACCTTCCCCCCCACAGACTACAGGTGTGCAGCCCACCTCCCGCAGTGATTTCTGGCCGGAGCAGGAGCCGGCAATCCTGGGCCTCAGCCCCCGCCCCGCACGCCCCACACCCGACGTGGCCAGAGCCCAGGGCAGGCAGCACTGGCCTCTGGGACCCCGGAACGGGGCGCTCTCGTCACCCTGCACTCTGGTAGGCGGGGGCTGCTTGGGGGAAGCACCAGCGAAGCAGAGGCTTGTGGGTGAGTGAGGATGACCTGGGGAGTGTCCGTAACTTCCCTGCATCTTACTGGCTGGGCCTGGTGGAGGTGGGGCTGGGAGCCAGTGTCTGCAGCCGGCAGGGGGCACGGAGATGCCAGCGGGGAGGGGGTCCTAAGGCAGAAGGCACCCCAGGGCCCCCTGGAGGGCCCGCCAAGTCCTCCTGCGGTGCCCACAGTGCGTGCCGCCTGCCGGGACCCCATGCACCCCTGGTCCCCACTGCATCATCCCTGGGCTGGGCCCAGAGACCCCAGTGGAGTTGGCTGGACGGAGGGGCTGGGCCTGGCCCCGATGAAGACGCCCGGCCAGGCCACACAGGCAGACCCTGGTCCCCTGGCGCAGACGCTGGCGGTCCCAGCAGGCATCTCCTGACTTCACAGAAGCTCTTTTGTCATCCCCGCTGGACTCACCTGCAAACAGCAGGAACCGGGTGGACAGGCTGTCCCAGGAGGAGGCCGGGGACAGGGGCAGTGCCCGAGTGAGGCTGGCACTGGGGTGGCAGCTGGTGGCAGGGACAGAGGAGCCCCCCAACCCTGTCTGCATTGCGGCCCAGACCCCCAGCCTGGCCCCCAGCCCTGGGAAGACCCCCTGGAGGAAGGACCTTCCTGCATCACGACACACAAGGGTCCCCCTTCCCGCCTGGAGGGGCTGGCCCCCCTGCCTCCCCCGCCCTCCAGTCCTGGCTGGCCTGGGGGGCCACACGCCCCGGCACCCCCAGCGCGTTGGTGGCCTGGGCCACCTGAGCTACCCCTGGCGCCGGGCGGGGTGGCCTGGGAGCTCCAGCCCCTGAGTGCCTCTGTCAGCAGAGCATTAGCCGGCTGTGGCGCAGATGAGGGGTCGCGTGCCGGTCAGGCGCTGATGGGCAGGAGAGCGCGCATGCCCCCACCCCGCCCCAAGGCCCACCCGGGTCCCAGCCGCCCCACCCCCGCCCGTCACCCCCACGAGGCTGCGGGTCAAGGGCACAGGCGCCCTGGTGGGTCCTGCGCTGGGGGGTTCCTAACACGCCTGCCCTAGGCTTGTCCGCCAGCCGGGAGCCCCCACCCCGCTGCCCGCTGGCCGTGGGGACAGGGCCCTTCTCCTGGCAGGGGGCTGGGGCCTGAAGCGGGCACACAGGGTGGTCCCAGCGGGGGATTGCCAGGCCCGGAATGTGGGGGGACAGAGGTGGGGACACAGCCTCTCCCCTGCAGGAGCTGGTGGGAAACGGGGTGTCTGCAGAAATCCTCCTCGAGACGGAGGCAGGAGAGAAGGGAAGCCCCGCTCCCTGGAATTGGGGCGCCCCGTGCTCAGCCAGGATCATGGGAGGGGACGGAGGCCCTGGGCGTGGCTAGCCCCCACCTGCCCTCCACCCGAGGATGAGGATGAGGATGGAAATAGACCCGGAGCAGCCGGCTCCGCCCAGCACTTAAGCCCCTGGAAATAGCTGCTCCAGGTCGGCTGGCGCCCGAAGGCCCCCACGGGAGCCGCTGGGCTGATGGACGCGCACTCGGGGGTCAGCGGCTCCACCGGGAGGGAGGCAGCTGGAGCAGACGCCCAAGGTCACCTGGCGGCCTTGGGGTGATGGGGCCCCCCCACCCCTCTGCCCTCAGCCTCCCCTGTCCACGCCCCTCCCCTCAAGCCCAGGCAGCCTCCGGGACGCCCCTGCCCCGGCCCTGTGCTGGGTGCCCCCGAGGCCCCGCCTCCTGGACAGATGCTTCTAGAAGGTTCTTTCAGGGAAAGGCTCTCAGCGCTCCTGAGGCTCCGAGCCCCTCCCCGCAGGCTGGGGATGCAGAGTCCCCGGGTGGCCTGAGCCGAGGACGGGGTCGGTGGCGGGAGGGACAGAGAGGGGCGCTTGGCCCCAGCCACCCAGACCCCGGCCACAGCTGCCACGGGGCAGCCCGGGACACGCACCCACCGGGGGCTGGGCTGTGGCGAGGCTCAGGGCAGGGTTGGCCGCGCCAGCAACGGGGCAGGATATTTTCCTCTTTCCTGCATTCCTTGGTGATAATAAAACAAGCAGAACAGGGTGTTATTACTGTTTTTAGGATCAGATCAGATTGTTCCCAAGGCCAAGAGGAGCAGGGGTGGGCAGGTGATCCACATGAGGAGGCTTTGCACATGGCTACACACGGCTGCACATCACGGCCTTGCACGCAGCTACACGCGGCTGCACATGGCTGCTCACCACGGCCTTGCACACAGCCACACACGACTGCACACGGCTACAAACCACGGCTTTGCACACGGCCACACACGGCTGCACATGGCTGCACGCCACGGACTTGCACTCGGCCACACACGGCTGCATGCCACAGCCCTGCACACAGCTGGGCGTGGAGGCAAGGACAGGTGTCCAGCTGGGAGAGGGGCTGGCTGTGCCCAGGGCCTTGGGGCCAGGCGCCCAGGACAGCCGCCCCGGGCAGCAGGCACCGGACTCTCGGAGCTGGCCAGGCCGGGTGGCCCAGGCCAGGCCGCAGGCTCTGCAGCCCGCGTGGGACAGCTGGGAAGCCGACAGGAGGGTCAGACGGGCCGGGACTTCATGTCAGGGCAGCAGCTGCCCTCGTCCCAGGCACTGGCTGGCAATGTGGCTCCAGAACCTTCCAGGGAGGGCGGGGAGGGTGTGGCTGGCTGAGCAGAGCCTCCCGGGAGGACAGACGGAGGAGGCTTCACGGCACCCGTCCCGCCCTGTTTTAGGGTCTGAGAGGGTCGGCGCCCAGGCAGTTTGTCCCTATGTCAGCGGCTCTGCCTGCGGGTCCCTCCATAAGTGGCCTCAGCCATGAGCTCAGCTCCTGCGTGTTGGTGTCCCCCCTCTCGGGGACAGGCCCAGGCCTGAGCCCTGGGGGTCCCGGCTGAGGACCTCCCTGGGGCAGCCCCGCCCGGGAGGCGCAGCGCAGAGGTGGGCTTCGGGCATCCGGGACGGTCCTAGGGAGACACAGAGCAGGGCCACGGAGCCACGCTGCCCTCATGCGGCCCCTCGCTGGGAGCCCTGCCGCGATGAGGACAGAACCAAGGAGGCGCGTGCTGGGTGCTCGCCGGGCGCTGGAGGCAAAGGCGGGTCTGGATGGCGCCGGCCCACGCTCGCCTGCTGCGCTGTGCGCCCTCCACCCCTTCTCCAGGGACCCAGCTCACGACCCCCTCCTGGGCCTCAGAAGACGGGGGGTGGGGGGGTGGGGGGGGTGATGTCTCTGGGAGTCGGGCCCCTTTCTGCCAGGCGGTGTTCAGGCGAGGGCAGGGGCGGGCCCCAGGGCAGGACCCGCAAGGCAGGCGGCCCAGGACGGCCCTCTCCCTGGGGGCCCGCAGGTTCTCAGCAGGAGATGGACCTGCCACTGACACGAGGCACGTGGTGCCGCCGCCTGCGCCAGGCCGGCTCAGACCCCTCCCCGCGGCGCTAATGCACTTTGCATCATCGTGCATCATGGTTTCCTTACCGGGAGAGGGAAGGGGCCCTGGGGACCCCACCTTGGCAGGAGCACAGGCGCCTCCTTCTAGCAAACACCATTTGCTCCAGACTTACGGGAAGGTCTTTGGGGGGGGCACTGCTGGGCTCTGAGAGCCCCCCCAGGCGCCAGCCCCCCCGCCCCCACCGCGCCAGCCCTGCCCTGGGGACGCTGCCCTTCCGGGGCTCCCAGGCTGCTCCCACCCTCCCGTCTCCCCTCCAGCCTCAGGGCCCCCAGGACCCCGCCGCCCCCTGCCGGCCTCCCACCTCTGCCTCCCACTCGAGCTCAGGCCTGAGCGAGCACAGTGTCTCCAGGCCGTGTCCCTCCTCCAGGGGACGTCCTGGTCACCGCCAGAGCCCGGAGGGGCCACCGGGCCGCGTGGGTGCCTGTTGGGAAGTGGGGGGCCGTCCTGAAAGAACGGATTTCCTTTGTCTGTCAGTAAAAGCAGGAGGGACGCAGGGACGGGTCACGTTTTACCCGAGCCGTGAGCGTCGACGTTTCAGACGGCTGGATAACCGCATGCGGTGACACGCCAGTCTCCTGGGCCGTCCTAACCAGGGGCCACAGACCAATAAGACTGCACCCCCAGCTCTGGGCCCGAGACGGGGAGGGATCGCGTGTTGTTGGGGGGGAGGGGTCCTTCCTGCCCCTTCGGGCTCTAGCGACTCCCGGCGTCCTCTGGCTCGTGGCTAATGCAGGTCCCCGTCCAGGTTAATGCAGGTCCCTGTCCACCGCCACTCGGGGCTGGGTGGCCTGCGTGGCACAGGGGGACGGGGTGGGGCCGGGTGGTGCTGGGGCCCTGGGCACTAAGTCCCCGAGGGAGGGAGAGGCCTGGGCTGGCCTCGGGGCGTGCTGGGAACCAGGCCACTTCTGCCAGCTCCAGGCCCTGCGAGGGCAGCGGCAGGTGCTTGCGGGCCCTCCTCCCCTCCCTCCAGGTGGCCCCTGTGCATGGAGCCCCCACCCATGGGTGCCCTGCTCGTCACCCGCTCGATCCCCAGGAGGCCGGGGCTCCTTTCAGGGGAAGCCTGGCCCTTCCCACCCAGAGCCCCAGCGCACGCCCGGACCCCGAAGCCCGATTCCCGTCCACACGCTCGGGGAGCCCCTCCCCCGGCCCGGTTCCCACCCCGTCACCAGCCCCGGTGGCGCGAGGGGCGCAAGGCCCCAGAGTGGACCACGACCCCGGCAGGCAGCAGAGGAGGCCTAGTCTGCCCCCACCCTGGGATCGGCCCCCCACGGCAGGGCGGCGCTGCCTACGCCACTGCTGGTTCTAAACGGAGCCCGCGGCTCCGCGCCCTGAACTTTGGCCTGCGGGCTGCGATAAGCGGTTATTTTTAAACTCTTTAATGGCGCTCCACGCCCGATAATCGTCCTGGGACCAGCAGGCAGAGTCAAGGTCTCAGGGGGCCAGGCCGGCCCCACCGCAGGCCCCACCGTCCGCCCCTCCGGATCAGCCCGGAATACTCTGGAAGCTCCCACAGACCCAGGGCAGGGACATGGTTGCTGGGTCAGGAGAGGCCGGGGGCGGGGCTGGACCGCGGTGGCCTTGGTGGCCTTTCGTGACGGGAATAGGGGCCCAGCCTTCCTGGGGCTGGGGGAGGCTCTCGCTGGGCCAACCGTGGGCACTCGAGGGTCCCCGTGTTGGGGCTGACCTGCTGCACGCACACGCGTGAGGCCAGGGTGCCCGGAGCCAGCAGGGTATCCGTCTGGTCCTCCCTTCAGGCCCAGAAACTCGCGTCTGCCTCAGTTTGCCCACAGTGCTCAGGGTGGGTGGGGCCAGAGTGTCTCAGCTCAGAAGGAAAATCCTAGATTTCTGCCCCAAAGGGCAAAAGCCCCAGGCCCACGTAAGGAGTCCACGTGTGCACACACAGGGCCCCGCTGCTCGCCCTCTCTGATCGGCCAGGCCGGCCCAGCCTGCAGGAACCAGCACCTGACTCCTCTTGCTCAAGAACCATCCGTGGCTCCCCATCGCCATTCCCACCCCAAGGGCCAGCGCTGCCCACCGAGGCCTTGGCACTGGGCAGGGCGGGTCAGGCCCGGCTGTGGGTGCTGGCTCAGGGCCTCCCCCACGGAAGCCTCCGGATACTACACGGTTGCCAGCACTTGGAACTGGCCCGTGAGCCCACTGTGCCCCAGGAACCCCACCCGTGCGCCACACACCCAGAAAATGAGTGAGTCCCAGAACCCGTGTGAGTCTGCGAGGCCCGCAGGCCACCACTGGCGAGGCCCGCTCCCAAGACCCCAGCCCACGGCCCTCACACACCGCAGGGCCCTCTCGGGGAGCCTCGGCTGCAGGCTTCTGGGGTTCTGGCCGTGGCCCCCCAGAACTGGAGAGCCACCAGGCCACCCTGGCACCAGGCACTTTGGGGGAAACCGAGGTCTGTGGCCCAGGCTCTGGTCCCCAGCCCAGGGCAGCGTGGAGCTCAGAGCGCCCTGCCGTGCGCAGAGGTGGCCCTTGGCGGCCTGGTCTCGGCCCCAGACAGCCCGGGAGGGGCTGCGCCCAGGCAGAAGGGCAGGCAGCCCCCGTGTCACTGTGGGTCCTGCGGGAAGGTCCCCACCCCGCCCCGCCGGCCTGGAGCTCCCCCGCCCAAGCCTCTCCGCCTCTCAGCTGCAAGCGGGCCAGGCTGCCGGGAGAACTCGTGAGCCCTCTCCTGCGAGCAGGGCCCTGGGTGGGCGGCCGGCGCTGCCCCACGGCCTGCGCCCTGGGACTGGACGGGGGACCGCCGGGCGGTGCCCCTCCCCACCGCCCAGACCAAGAGCAGCCCCGGCAGACGGCGAAACAGACGTCTGAACCCCGCTCCTCTGCCACACGGTAAGAGAGAGGCAGGATGCGTGTGGCGGTTGCCTGGCAACCCCGAGGCTGGCGCCCGAGACCTGCGCCCACGCAGGCCGGGCCCCGCCTGGCTCAGCACTCGCGTGTGCGTGGGCTCCGGCTCGCCAGGCCTCAGCCGGCTCGGCGTTCAGGGCCGGCCCCTCTCAGGCCGGGCTGGGCCCGTCCCCTGGGGGCTCCGGGCTGCAGGCCGCGTGGCCTGGGCCGACTCTGCCGGGCGGGGGTGTCTGCTGCCAGCCCTCAAGTGCTCGACGGCCCGGGGCCCCGAGCGCCTGGCACCCAAAAGGTGAAGAGAAAACGGGGACCCCCACCCCGCCAAGAGCACCCCGGCCTCACTGAAGCCTCTGGCCACCCCAGCACCCTGGCCTCTTTGCCAGCCTCCGATGAGGAAACTGGGGCACAGAGGTCGCGCTACTCTGAGGTCATAACCCTGGTCGACCTGCTGGAGGTTGGACCCACTTTTTTGAGAAGTGGAAACCCAGTTTTAGGCCAGTGGGTGGTGCGGCCCCCCCGTCCGGTGGCCAGGTGGTTCAGGGTCTGCCCCCCGGACGGCCCAGGCACCTCCAGGCCCAGACGCGGCTGTCTGGGGGAGACAGAGCAACAACGTGCGTATTTCAGCCGTCAGCCCTGGAACCAAACATTTTATTTTGGGATCAGGCCTCCCTGCGCCTGCGGGGGGAAGGGTGAGGCCTGAATCCCAGGGGCCGGGGCGCAGCCGTTAGCAGGGCCGACCCCCACGGCCTCCTCCCACGTCCTCGCTCCTGTGGCGGCCCTCCAGGCACTGGGGGGCCACACACGCTGGGGCAACCCTGGGCCCCAGTTTGGACCCTCAGGGCCACCCCAGCTCCTCCCAGACCACACCCTGGGGCGTGGCCCCTCGGTGGCCTATGTGCCCTGGCCTGGTCCCCGTCCCTTCCCACCTGCTCCCCCGCCAGGTTGTCCTGAGGCCAGCGTCACGCAGGCCATCCTCTGGCCGGCGTCACCAGGCCCTCGCCACAGCCACAGCCACCCGCGGGCCGTTTCCATGGAGACCACCCCCACCAGGCCACCCAGCCTCGGTCCCCAGAGCAGCTGGGCGGCAGCGACGGACCAAGGCCTCACTCGCGGGGCAGGTGGACACCGAGGCCAGGCTGGGCTGCAGCTCCCCACAGAGCAGCCACTGAGCAGCCACCTCTGCCGGGACACGGGCAGAGCCTCGGACACCCCCGCCCCGAGCGGCCACAGCAACAAAACCTGCCGTGGCTCTCCTCTGGGCGGGGCGGGGTGCGAGGCCAGGGAGACCCCAGCCCCCCCCCCCCCGCCTGGGGAGCAGAGCCCCCTCTGCCTGCAGCGTCCGGGGTCTTCCCGTGTGGAGGGGCAGCCGTGCGGGGGGCGAGCTCGGGCGTCCAGGTGCGGCTCTCGAGGGGGCGAAGACTGAATCGGGGTCTCTCAGAGTCCAGAGGGGAGGGACACTCTGGCTGGGAGGAGTGACCAGCAGGCGGCTTGTGCTGCGAACCCCGAGCTGCGTCCCGCAGCCACCGTGTGCTGGGCCATGAGTTGGGGCCACGCTGGCCACTCGAGTGCCACCGAGGCTGGGCCGCGAGAAGGCTCAGGGCGCCTGGACCACCGTGTGCCCCTGGAGACTAAGCAGGGACCAGACTTTCTTCCAGCTCCCCGAGTCTGCGTTCCCTGGGCCGCGAGGGCCAAGCCCACCCACCCCTCGCTGCAGTCCCGGGCTGCGGTGGCAGCGGGCTCGGTGCCTGCCACGCTCCGGCCACGCCAGCCAGACAGGCCACTGCGGGTCCACGCCTGGGGCCTCCTCTGGCCCCTCGGGGACTGCAGGTCCTGGCGACCGTGTCTGAGCGGTGCAGGACACCGAGTCGAGGGCTGAGTGGCCCCTCCCCGGGGACAAGTGCCCCTCCCCCCCTCCTCCCATGGGGGCTGTGGACGCGGCCGGTCGGGGACGGGTCTCTGCGGATGTGATTATGCCGTCAAGAGTCTTACGGTGGGATCATCCAGGATTATCCGCGTGAGCCCCAGATCCAACGACAAGTGTCCTTGGAGGACACAGAGGAGACACAGAGAAGGCCACGTGGGGCGTGTGGCCACAGCCGGTGCGGAAGGACCGTCCCCGGGAGCCCCCGGGAGCCCCGCCCCCAGTGCCTCTGTCGTTTGCTCCCTCCGTGTGGTCATTTGTCACAGAAGCCACAGGGATCTGATCACCAGGGATGGAGACACCAGGGCCCGGGCCGACCCTCCTGTCTGCAGAGAGACGTCCCCTGGGAGCCCACGGAGCAGGCGTGGCGGGCGTGGCGGTGCCAGGCCATGTGCTAGCGGCTCCCAGGGACCAGTGAACGAGGCCACATGCGTGTGATGACGGTCTCTGACAATCGCACGTCTGAGGGGACCCTGTCTCGGGCCCTCCCGCATCCTCTCCTCTGAGGTCTGTGTGGTGGGCGGCCCATGCCCAGGCCACGTTTCAATGACCTTTGACCCCCAATTTGACTGTCATCCAATAGCGCTGCTCCCTCGGCCACAGGCAGGGCCACCAAGGGCTGGCACGCGCCGGGCAGCTGCCCCACACCCAGGCAGGCCTGCGCCAGGGGGCACGGGGGCAGCCAGGAGCAGGGCCAGCTCGTCCCGAGGGCTTTGCCCCCACGCTGCAGGCTGGGCTACCTGGCCCTGCCGCCTGCACTGCACTGGAGCATCCTGGAACTCAGAGGGGACCTCGGCACGGACCCTGAGTCCCTGGGACCCCGAGTCCCTGGGACGTGGCCAGAGCCCAGTCCCAGGCTAATCTGCAGGGGCTCCTGCTTCGGGGAGACCTGAGGGGCCTTGGCAGCCGGCACAAAGCTCTTGAGCAACCAGGCCATAGCCCCGGACCCCCCACGCCTCCCGCACCTGCTCCCGCCTCTGCCCCCGAGGTGCCGGCCCACTATTGTGCGCCCAGCACAAACAGGAGGGACACCACACGCTCCGGCACGGAAATACGAGGAGCCTGGGAACCCTGAGCCCCATCCTCAGTCAGGGTCCCCAGGACGGTGTCCCCAGTGGGAGTGGCGGCGTGTGGGGGTCTCGGCCGGGCGGTGTGCTCTCCTCGCCCACACGTGGCTGGGCGGACACCCCCAGGTGTCTTGCGTGGGGCCCGCGGTCGGGAAACCCCAGGTCTCCGGCGCAGACTGGAAGCCGGAGCTGTGCGCTGGGTTGCCGCGGCGCCGCCACAAAGGACCTCTGGCGGCCAGGCTCAGACCGCAGGCATTGGGCTCCCTCCCGCAGCTCTGGGCCCGCGGTGCAGATCCAGGGGCCGCCAAGCCCCGCCAGAGGCTGCAGAGGACAGACTTCCCCCGCCCCTTCCCGCCCCTCTCCCCCAGGCTCCGCGGCCTGACCTCAGCCTCCCTCCTCTCCTCTCAGGACAGCAGCCGCTGGGTTAAGCCCACGCAGACACCCGGGGTGGTCTGGCCCACCTGTCCTTCAGTTGGTTCCGTGGGCAAAGACCCTTCCCCATAAAGTCACGAGCACGGGCTCCGGCAGTGGGACACGCCACGTCTCTGGGGGCCGCCACTCGGCCCCCAGATGAGGAGGGTCTCGGGGTGCTTTACGAGGGGAGGCGGAGCCAAGACACCTGCAGAGGGCGGAGCCGGCAGGCGCTGAGGCCACATCTGAGGCCCACGCCCGTCCAGTGCCCGCCACGGCCCCCCCGCCACGGCCCCCCCAATATGGCCCTCCCGACCACGGCTCCCCCGGCCACGGCCCGGCCTGATTCAGGGACGCAGCCCCGCCGGGCAGCACTGGGCAGGTTTGGGGGCCCCCGTGGGCATCTGTGAGGGTGCAACAGGGACCCCGATCTGCTTGCTCCAGGCGGCGTGGACGAAGGCCGAGGGGCCCTCTGCCGTGGTCTGGCCCAGCCCCCGTCGAACCCGAAGGTCTCTGGCACCTGCAGACACCCCCACAGCCGGCCCCACCCTGTCCACCCTCCAAGCTCTCCCCTCACCCCAGAATAACACCTGAGCCCCCCAGCACCGTCCCCCTGACTCCCATGGGCAGAACCAGACTCCAGCCACACGGGGAACAACCACCCCGTGGGGTGACCGGCCCGGGGAGCTGGGCGTCGGCAGAGCTGCTGCCCTGGAGCCGCCTGGCTAGTGCCGCCGCCGCTGCTCCCGTCAGTCGGGGCCGGGATGGAACGGCCGGTCAGCGCCCGACCCAGGGAGCGCGTGACGGGGAAGGGACGACTGCAGACTGGTGGTGAGGAGGGCGGACGTGGGGCCGGGGCTGGGAGAGGTGGGGCCCTGGGAGCACATGGGGGGCTGTGGGGTGCATGGGGGTCATGGGTCACACACGCAGGACCTGCCTGCCACACGAGTGGACCACACACAGTTAACACCTTCTAGCACCTTCCAGTGTTCACCTCACGCTGGCCCTCAGCCCGCTGGGGGCAACAGAATGTCACCGTGTCCGGCTGGGACCAGGGGTCTGCCCAGACGCCCCCTCCTCCCTGCCCCGTCTGGCTTCCCTCTGTCCCTCCGTCTGTCCCCTCCAGCAGAGCCCCGGGAGGGTGACCAGGGACTCCATGGACACGCTGAGCGCCCAGCACCTGGTGGCTCCTGGTCTCCGCCTGTGACACCCTTGTGCAGGGACGACCGCCCAGCCGCCTCACAGGTGAGGACATCGGGGTGCAGGGAAGGCACCTGCCTGGCCAGAGGGGCCCCCGGGCCCCAGACCGTGGGGGCCTCAGGAAGCCCCTGGGCCCACGGAACGTGGCACGGGCCTGGTTAGGCGTCCACCTGTGTCCCAGTCCCCGTGGCCTGCACGCTGTCACCAGGCTGCCTGGCCGAGTCCTCCCGCAGAGCTGACACTGCCCGGCGCCGTGGGGCTCCACTCGGGAGGCAAACTCAGGGGCCAGTGTCCAGCCGGGGTACGAGAAGAGGGACGCCGCCCCGAGGGGCCCAGGGCGGCCTTTCTGCCACGCGGATTTGTCCCTGGTAGAGCTGCCCAGGCACTGCAGGGGGAGAGGTTTTGCGGGAGCCCTGGGGACCCCGGGCGTGTGGCGGACGGCTGCCCCCAGCGTGGGAGCCCCTCCTGGCGGCCGTCCATGACACGGGGCACAGAGGACCAGCCTGCCCGCCCTGCCCGGCTGTGTGGACCGGCCGGGCCTGCTCAGGCACATCTTTGTGGGGAGTTGGGGGGCAGCCCCCCTATCTGCCAGGGGCCGGAAGACCCCGCACTGCCCAGGTCTGGAAGGAAGACGACAGGAGCGCGTCTCGGCCAGTGGCCCGTCCCGTCCTCTGGGGGCTGTCACAGGCGGCGTCTGGTATCACCTGAAGGGGGTCCAGGCCCCCCAGGGTGACACCAGGACTCCCGTGGTCCCGGCTGCAGAGTCAGGGCCGTGCCCTGAGCCCGTCCAAGGGCCCCGAGTCAGAACCTCGGGCTGAGCCGGCCCCAGGGGCACTTCTTCGAGGCTGCGAGACTGAGCTGCCGGCGTGGCCCTGCGTGGCCCGGCAGGGACGCCCACCCTCCCGGCGGGGCCTGCCTCCCAGCCAGCTGCCAGCGCACCCTGTTTAAATATTTAATCCAGTTAAATATTAAACCTCCTCCAAGTCCCAATTACAGTCGGATCGATTCTCTGTCGTGGAAGCTGGGCCTCTGCCTCCCCTCCCTGCACCAGGGGGTGGGGGGGTGGGGGGGGCCTGGAGGCGGGGGTGGGGCTCACGGGGGCTCAGGGGTGCAGCTCTGCCCCCTTTACCTGCCACGCCTGCCCCACCTGCCCATGCACAGCGCTGGGCAGGGGCAGGCGGAGGCAGGCAGACGGGCCCACCCGTGTGCCCAGGGAGTGCCGTGGCGGAAGCAGGAGGGACCTGCGTGACACACGCCTCGGTCTCCCGCCGCGCTCCGGTCTCCCCGCCCGTGGTCGGAGGTGGACGGAGACTTCCCTGGCCGGGCGCTGAGAGCCAAGGCCGGGTTCCGCCCACGACTGGTTTCCAGGTTGCAGGACGCCCCGCGATTCCGCAAGGAGGGCAGACGACAGCGCCCCCCCCATCCGAGATCCGCACCCCCGTCCGAGATCCGCCCCCCCCGTCTGAGATCCACGCCCCCGTCCGAGATCTGAACCCCCCCGTCCGAGATCCGCCCCCCCTCTGAGATCCGCCCCCCGTCCGAGATCCGCCCCCCCCAGATCCACGTTCCCCGTCCCCCCCCCCGTCCGAGATCCGCCCCCCGTCCGAGATCCACGTTCCCCGTCCCCCCCCCTCCGAGATCCGCGCCACCTCCGAGATCCGCCCCCTCGTCCGGGATCCGCGCCCCCCCCTCCAAGATCCGCGCCCCCCCCCCGTCCGAGATCCCCCCTCCCCCCCTCGGAGATCCGCGGCGCGAGCCCAGCAGGGACGCAGGTCTCGCACTTTCGCCGGTGTGCAGATGCGCGTTTACACGCGTGCATTCGTTACACGTTCCACTGACACGAGCCACGCGCAGCACACGACTCACGCGTGGCAATAAACACATGACGCTCCCCGCCATGACCCCGCGTGGCCGACCACAGCCGAGGACGCCCCTGCCGACTCTGCCCCACCCGCGCCACGGCCAGCCCCGCGTGCGGCGGCCAGGCGGCAGGGGCACCCGCCACGGCTCTCCCAACAGCGTCGCCCCAGATCCCACGCGCGGTCGCCGCCAACTGCCTCGCGCCGCGGGAACCGCGCACTGAGCGGAGCTTCCCCAGCTCCGGCGATGGCACGCCTGTGACTTGGCGCGTCGCGGTGCGGGCTCTCGGAGCGCTCGGGTCCCCCCCTCCACCCCCTCCAGCGCGTGGTGACCTGCCGATCTGGCTGGTTCCGCCTCTTTTTTCTTTTTTTTTTGAGACAGAGTCTCGCTTTGTTGGCTAGAGTGAGTGCCTAGCTCACAGCAACCTCAAACTCCTGGGCTCAAGCAATCCTCCTGCCTCAGCCTCCCGAGTAGCTGGGACTACAGGCATGCGCCACCATGCCCGGCTAATTTTTTCTATGTATATTAGTTGGCCAATTAATTTCTTTCTGTTTTTAGTAGAGATGGGGTCTCTTGCTCAGGCTGGTTTGGAGCCCCTGACATCCAGCAATCCGCCCGCCTCGGCCTCCCAGAGTGCTAGGATGACAGGCACGAGCCACCGCGCCCGGCCTGTTCTTGTGTCTTTATTCATCCGGATCCACTTTAGGGCCCAGGCCTCAACACCCAAGGCGCACCTGCAGGGTTTGGTGGAGGCGGCGTTGCGCGCACCGTCGGTGCCTTTCCCACTGGCTGAGTCCCCCGTCTCGGTGCGTCAGGTGTGTCCCGTCTTCCAGTGACGTGTCTCTCTGCGTCCCTCGTAAACGTCACGCGAATCCTCCTCCTCGGCCTGGTCCCTTCTCCCCGAAGTCGCTCCTTCAGCAGGCGCCCAGCGGCGGTTCCTCCAGCCGCATCCTGCCGGTGTCATCCCCTGGGGCAGCCACTGGGCCTCGGTTTCCCTGAGCTCCACCTGGCCCCGCCCCCACCTGGCCCCGCCCCCACCTGGCCCCGCCCCCACCTGGGCCCGCCCCCACCTGGGCCCCACAGCCCCCTCTCGGGTCTCTCAGGAGTCTGCGCGGGTTTATCTTGCTGGGTGCTGGGTGTGTTTATTGAACCTGAAGGTTCATGTCACATGGTTCACTGATTCTGGAAAGTTCTCCAGCCGCATTGTCCTGGTGACCGCGGGACGTCCCGACCGTGCTGTTCTCCAGCCAGCGCCCCAAGCCCCTCTTCCCAGGCCCCCCCAGACTACCCCGGCCGTGGGCGTCCGGTTGGGCCTGAAGGGAGGGGCTGCTCCCCGTTCCTCCCCCCAGCGTGGCAGGCGGGAAGGGGGAGCCCGGCACCAGGGGTCACGAGGCGCCCCTTCCCGGCGTTGCCAGGCTGGTGACTCGGGAGGTGCCCTCCACAGCCCAGCGCCCCTCCGTGGGTGACACGGGCGCAGATGCCCACACAGGGGGCGGCCAGGACCCACAGGGCTGGCGGTGGGAGCTGGGGGGCGGGCGGCTGCCCTGGCCTCTCGTGTGGCCGCTGGAGCCGGGCCGGTGTCTGGCCGGGGGAGGCACCAACTGGGGTGACCGACTGACTCCACTCCGCTGACCTGAGGCCTGGGGAAGCCCTGGGACCCTCTGGGGCTGCCTGCTGCGGTGTCTGTCTGTAGGTGGCCCCACACCCCGAGGGCCCCTTCCTGCCGTCCTTGTCTCAGTGAGGAAGCCTCAGAAGAGGCCGTAAATCCAGGAAAATTAAAGCTCAGCATCTCCCAGCAGAAGTCTCTGCGTGGCTGCAGCTGCTCCCTGTCCGGGGTCCAGGGGCACTTGGAGGGGCCGTCCTGTCACGGCCCCTGTCCCCCTCCCCGACCCTCCAGGACTGGCCTGGAGACCTCCATGTCCGGGGTCCAGGGGCACTTGGAGGGGCCGTCCCGTCACGGCCCCTGTCCCCCTCCCCGACCCTCCAGGACTGGCCTGGGGACCTCCCTGTCCGGGGCCCCGCCCAGCCGCCATCTCCTGGCCCCGTCGCCGGCCTGTGCCAGGGCGGGGGTGTCTCGCACGAGGGCTGAGGACCAGAGAGGGTTGCCGAGGGCTGAGGCTCCGGTGCAGGCTGGTAGCTCAGGCCCTGCGGGCACAGGCGGCACAGCCAGGTGTGCAGGTGCCCCAGACCCTGCTCTTGCTCAGAGGAGGCCCCACCTCAGGTGCCCAAGGGCTCACTCTCCCTGGGCACCGTGCTCACACTGCCCTGCAGCCACACCCTCTGCATGGCCCAGCCCTGGGGCACCCCAAGTCCTTGTCCCCTGAAAGCACCCTTGGGAGGCCCGATCCCACCTGGCCCCACCACACCTGAACCAAGCTGGGACAGGGCCTCCCCGGGGCTGGGCCGGGCTGGGGGGCAGCGTGGCCAGGCTGCCGAGATCAGCAGGCAGGAGTGGGGAACCCCGTGTCCAGCCCAGCCCTGCGTCGGTGCACCTGCTCTCTCTGACGTCCCCAGCCCCACCTGGTAGCCTTTCCCATGTCTTCACCTAAACCCCCCTGCTCTCCGCTGTCAATCCTGGGAAAAAGGCCTTGAGAAATTAATTCATGCTAAAGTGTCAACGGTTGCTATAGCTTGCTACAAAGGCCCTGAAAGCTGGACGTGGCCTTTAAGAAGACGATGGGGGAGGGGAATGAAAGGAGAGATGTGGAGATAGCCCCGCACACCTGGGCAGGCCCCAGGCTGCCCTCCAGTACGGAGGAAACACCTGCCGGTCCTCGGGGCCTGCAGCCTCCTGGAGGCGGGCGGTCGGGGTTAGACTGACTTAGGCAGGACCACCCGAGTGCCCGCAGGCGGCTCGGCGCCCTCAGAGGTGGAGACAGGTAAATGCTGATTTGCTAGGAAAGAGTGGGAGAAAAAAGCCTGGGTAGTTCCCTGCTTGCTACGTGGAGCCCGGAGCCCGGCGGGCCGAGGCTCCCATGCCTGGCGTCTCCTGCCCCTGCTCCGCGGCAGCGACACCCGGCTTTGCAGGGCTGGCGTGGGGTCTGCCCATCCGCCGGAGGCCAGCGCTCCTGGGCGGGTCCGGGTGGGGCTGTCCAGGGGTGGGGGTGTCCTTGCAGGGTGCCGGCCACAAGCATGGAGGGCCGAGCGCGCTGTCTGGGACTGCCCCCTGTGCGCAGGACGCCCCGCTGCTGGGCTCGGCTGTCCCGGCCCGAGGCGTGGTGGCCTGGCCCCGAGCAGCCCGGCGTCCAGCGGACTGAGCCTCGTTCCACAAAGCACAGATGACTCGCAATAAATCACACAGACGCCGTCGCAGCCGCCCCGGCCACGGCCTCCCGGAGACTGGAGGCCAGGCCAGCGACCGGGTGGCCCAGGTGGGCGGTGCCACGCCTGCCACCTGCCTGCTGGCGCTGCAGCTGGGGGTGCTGGGGGCGAGACTTTGTCACAGCCAGGAGGGGCGTCCCCCTCCCGGGAGGGGCTGTTCAAAATACCTGGCAGCCGATAACTTAGCTCAGTTGCCTGTAAAGACACAGACAGCCCAGATGAGGCACAAAAGGAGCCGGGAATGCAAGCGGCCTCGCCTCCTAGTCGCCCCGAGTGGCGCCCGGGTTTGGCCCGCTCGGGTCCCGCCCAGGTCTGTAGCCCACACGCACAGGCCCGCACTCCCAGGTGCCCAGCGTGACTGTCGCTTCCTTCTCCGGGCTCCGAGGGGCCGGGGCCGGGGCTGGGGCAGAATGGGACCCGCCCAGGGTGAGGTGGGACCCCTCTCTGAGAAAGGGCCTGTGGAGGCCCGGCGGGGACCCCGAGTCTGCCCTGGCGCACGCAGAGGGGCCTTGTGAAGCCGGGGGCTGCGCAGGAATCGGGCCCGGAGGGAAGGGGGGTGTTGGCCCCGGCCTCTCCGACGTCCTGGGCAGGCTCACCCCCGCCCAGGTCAGCCCACGCCCCAGAGTGCTCCTGGGGGCTCAGCGGCCCTGCAGCCTGTACCTGCCCACACCTGGGGGTGGGGCCCCACCAGCTCCCCCGCCAGTCTTGGCTCGACAGGGCCCAGAGCCTGAGTCCCACACGTCACGCCCGCCCTGAGGACCCGGCCCACCCTGCTGCCCCCCCACCAGTCCCCTCCCCCGGCCCTGGCCCTGGCCCTCTTCTGTCTCTAGGAATTCACCTATTCAGAAAATTTCACATAAATGGAGTCGTACGACCTGTGTCCTTTTGTGTCTGGCTCATGTCACTTCCTATAACGTCCTCCAGGTTCCCCCAGGTGGTGCCAGGATGTCACCTCCCTCGCGGCTGAGTAACGTTCCATCGCAGCCAGAGCGGGCGTGGGCACCCGGGGGCTTGTCTGGGAGACTCGGGGGCAGGGCGGGCGGATCTGCAGGTGCTCAGCCCGGTACGTGGCCCTGAGCCACCGCAAGCCCGTCTGCGACACGCCTGCAGTCGCGGCGCCAGAGCCCGAGGAGAAATAGCTCCCTTAGAGAAGCCCCGTGAGCTTGTTCTTGGTCCTGGGAGGGAGGAGAGTGCCGGCAGGGGTACCGCTGCCCCCGTGGCTGGCAGGGCTGGCGTCCGCACCGTGGGTGCCCACAGCCCCAGGCGACCCTTGAACTGGGGGCACGGCGGATGCTCGCTGGGCCAGGGCAGGGAGTGAGGCGCACGCCACTAGAGGCATCCCCACTAGAGGCATCTGGCCGGTGGGGTCCAGGGCTGTGCTGGGAGTCGCCCCACCGCCCGCCCTAGAAAGCCGATCCCTGCAGAGGCCGGCCCTGGCGCCGGGGGCCCTCCAGGCCTGGTTTCCAGGCAATGGTGGGCGGGGCCCCTGGTGATGGTGGCCTGGGGACAAGTCTCACTGCTCCTGGTGCACACACAGGTCACAGGTGGCAGCAGGACGCCAGGGCTGGCTCCCCAGTGGACACAGGGCGGCAGGGCAGCCACGGCAGCTGAGTCCTGGGCTCTGTCCCCCCGGCCCTCGGTCCCGCTCACGCCAGACCCGACCCCGGACCCGAGGACCACCCATGGCCGGGCAGTGGCCGCCGCGGGGCAGCTCAGGACCGCCGCCGAGGGCCGTGCCCTCCACGCCCCGCTGACACCCTGTCCCAGACACCCTCTCCCCTGCGAAAGGCTGAGACCCACGTGGGCCCTGGGAGCCGGCCCCACCCGCGCCGGCGGAACTCAGGGGTCCCTAGTCCCGCGCCCTGTTCTTCGTCAAGGGAAAGCTTTGCCCTAAAAAAAAAAAAGGAAAAGAAATAGCAAAAAGCAGAACCAAATTTTCCAGAGGCCTGGAGAATTTAAAAAAAAAAAAAAACCTGAACACTCTGTACAGTTTAATTAAACAATTTTAATGCCAATTTCCAAATTGTCCTACGCTTCGCCTCCCTTTTCAACGCTGCTCTTCAGTGACGGAGTGTGTCACAGCTCCGCGGTTCTCAACCCGGCTTTCTCCTCTCCTGTCAGCCTCGGATCTGCCTTTCATTTCCCCTCCGCCTGGCGTGGAGGTGGTCTCCCCCGCCAGCCCCGCGGGCTCGGGCCTCAGCTGCGTCACCTCGGGCTGACAGAGAGGTCCCCGTGCGGGGAGTGTCCACCTCCAAGGTGCGGGCGTCAGTCCCACGGGACACCAAGGACACAGCGGGCTTCAGCCGAGGTCACAGGGAGCCCTGCCAGGACGGTCCCCGCACGTTCTCCGATGGGCGTGAAGGAGCAGGTCTCTCTGCAAGACCTCCAGGTGCAAAAGCCCCTCCAGGTGTCCCCGAGGCCCCCCGGGTCTGTCAGTGGGCCAGGGGGTGCCTGGTAGCTGCAGGCTTTGTCGGATTATAGATGCTTTCTTTAAAAAATCATGTGTTTCAGGCCGGGCGCGGTGGCTCTCGCCTGTAATCCCAGCACTCTGGAAGGCCCAGGCGGGAGGATCGCTCTAGGTCAGGAGTTTGAAACCAGCCTGAGCAAGAGCGAGACCCCGTCTCTACTAAAAAAAATAGAAAGAAATTCGTTGGCCAACTAAAATATATAGGAAAAAGTTAGCCAGGCATGGTGGCGCATGCCTGTAGTCCCAGCTACTCGGGAGGCTGAGGCAGGAGGATCGCTTGAGCCCAGGAGTTTGAGGTTGCTGTGAGCTAGGCTGACGCCACAGGACTCACTCTAGCCCGGGCAACAGAGTGAGACTGTCTCAAAAAATAAATAAATAAAAATCATGTGTTTTAAAGTCCATGGCCTTTCCTTTCCACAGACATCTGGAGGACACAGTGACAAAGGAGGGTGACAGCCATGAGTCTAGAAACACACAGCTTCCCGCCCACCCCAGGGCCCTGACGCCTCCCACCCCACTTTGTGGTTGGCCTGGCGCTCTCCCGCGTGCCCCAGGGCCTTTGCACAAGAAAGAGCCCCGAGCCTCTTCTAGCTGCTTTCTCTCCCTGCCCGTCTCTCCTGGTCCTTCACAGCACTGAGAACTGAAAATAAAATCTTACCCCCTTCAACCAACTAAATGGACCCCTCTTGGGCAAGCGGACCCTGGAGACAGCGTAACCAAGTTTCTGGCCATGACGGGACAAGCCGTCATTGCACCCCCCGTTTTGTGGTTTAGACACAACCGAGGAACGTGAACGCTGAGGCCAGGGCGTGAGGCCGGCAGGACGGGCAGGACGGGGGCCAGGGCGTGAGGCCGGCAGGACGGGCAGGACGGGGGCCAGGGCGTGAGGCGGGCAGGACGGGCAGGACGGGGGCCAGGGCGTGAGGCGGGCAGGACGGGCAGGACGGGGGCCAGGGCGTGAGGCCGGCGGGACGGGCAGGACGGGGGCCGAGGGCGTGAGGCGGGCGGGACGGGCAGGACGGGGGCCGAGGGCGTGAGGCGGGCGGGACGGGCAGGACGGGGGCCGAGGGCGTGAGGCCGGCAGGACGGGGGCTGTGTCTCTGAGACACTACCCCCGGTCGTGTGAACGCTCCTTCCTGTCCCTGCCCAGGGAGGCAGCTCCGGGGACGGGCAGGGCCCGGAAGGTCACTGCTGCTGCAGCCCAGCGCCCGGCACGCTGGCCACTCGCACCTGCCCGGCAGGTCACCAGCACCAGCGGCTGGAACCCTGAGCTTCACCTTGGCTTTGAGGTGGGCGCTGAGACAGGAACCGGCTCCGAGGGACCCCTGCCCGGGACCCCTGCCCAGGACCCTGCCTCGGTGTCCGTCCGCCGCGCTGGCCCGAGCCCCCTCTGGGGCAGAGACCGAGGCCCTGGGCTCGCTCGGGCCCCTCCTCGGTGGTGGGGCCTTAACTGCTCCTTGAGGACCTTAATGACCAGCTGTGGCCTCACGGCTAAGTAGACCATCACGACAGAGTGGACGCCTTCCTTTCTCGGAAAGCTCCCACGTACAAGAGTGGGAGCTGCTGAGTGGCCGAGTGGCCTGTGTGGCACTGGCTGGGACAGGCACCCTGCTCTGCGGGCACCTGTGCTCACCCCCCAAGCCGCACCCCTTCCCAGGCCCCCGCTGCTCTCCCGCCCCGCACAGCGCGGTACACCGGGCCACCCGGCCAGGCCCTGCCAGGGCCTCCCTAGGTCGGGTCTTCGGGCTGCCCCCGGCCCTCCGCCCGCCCTAGCAGCCGGCGAGGTCAGGGCCTGCGCTGGGCTCTTTGTCCAGGGGGAGGAGGGGTCTCTCCCAGTGCCAGGGAGCCCCTAGTGGGCGGGAATGCGGGTGGACGCACGCCTGGGAGCCCAGGGTCCCCGACGCAGGCAGAGCGCGCGTCCCTAACACAAAACCCTAGAGAGGTTCAGGAGAGAGTGGGGAGGAGCCAGCAGCCAGTGCGGGTGTCTGCGACCCCTCCCTAGGACCGGTCCCGCAGCCCTAGTGTCCAAGGGCCGCCGCCGCCCCAGCCATGGGCTCTCCGGAACGGGAGGCCCCTGCGTGGCCTGGGGGGGCTTCCCGGCCGAGGTGCAGCTGCCCGTGGGGGAGGGGCTCAGTCTGCCCCATCCCCACGGGGACCCCATCTCGGGGGCAGGGCGCCGGAGTGGGGGGAGTCTGGCCCCTACGCCCAGGCTCCCGCAGACCCCCGCGCAGGGGAGCTGGGCACGGGCAAGTTTGCGGGAACTGTGCGTGTGCGCGCGAGTGAGTCGGGCAGGGCGGGGATCCCCTCACGGACACGCGGCGCCTCCACCCCCGCCCCGCCCCCGCTCCGCGCACACGGCGGGGGAGGGCGCGCCGCTCCTCGGTCACAACGCCGCGCCCCCCGCCCGACCCCGGCCCGTCGCAGTGGGGGAGGGGCGGCGGAGCGGGGGTGGGGGCGGGGCGCCGCATCCGCGGCTCGGGCCGCCCCCGCAGCTGGGGGCGGGGAAGGACGTCGGCGCGACTCCCCCCTCCCACTCGGCAGAGCCTCCCGCGAGCGCCCCCTGGTGCTGCGCGGGGGGGGGGCGGGGGCGGGGCGGGGCCGGCTCCACCCTGCGGGCGGGCGGACGGGGCGGGGCCGGAGACCGGGGAGGGGTCGCGCGAGCGCGCGTCCCGGGTGGGCGCGGACCCTGCCTCACGCCCCAGCCCGCCCCGCGGGAGCGCCCCCGGCCCGGCCCCGCCCCCTGGCCTCGGCCCCGCCCCCGCCGCGCCGGCCCCGCCCCGCCCCCGCCCCCGCGCTCACTCCGAAGTTTCCTGCGCCGCGCGCGGACTGGCTCCGGGCTCCCCGCCTCGCGCCCCCGGCCGCGGTCCCTCCTGCGCCGGGCGCCACCGTCGCCGCCGCGGGTCCAGCCGCAGCCGGAGCCGGAGCCCGAGCCGGGCGGGCCGGGGGCGCGGGCCGGGGTGGCGCTCGCAGCGGGGCCGGGCCGGGCGCAGAGCTGGGTCTGCGGTGACCGCGCCGCCCGGGCGATGCCCGCGGGGACGCCGCCGGCCGCCGGAGCGAGGTGAGACGCGCGGGGACGCGCCCGGGACCCCCTTCAACTTGAGCGGGACTGGCGGGGCCCTCGGCTCCCGCCCCCGCGCCCGGGCGGTGGGGGCGGGGCGGCCCAACCCTCGCGGGAGGGGGGCGGGCGGGGGCGGGGGGCGCGTTTGCTCTAATAGGGAAAGACAAAGACATCCCGGCCGCCGCGCTGTTCCCGCAGCTCCGCCCGCGGCGCCGGGGGTGTCGGTGCCGGCCGGGTCACCCGCTGTCCTCCGCAGGTGCTGCCCGCCGCCACCATGACCGAGGGCGCGCCGGCAGCCGACGAGGTCCGCGTGCCCCTGGGCGCGCCTGCCCCCGGCCCTGCGTCGGCAGGGGCGTCCCCGGCCAGCCCCAGGGCGCCCGGGAGCGAGGCGGGGCGGGGGTCCGAGCCCGACGCGTCGCCCCCCGAGAGTCCAGCGGCCGAGCGCAGCGCGGACCTGGACGCCGACGGGGAGCAGCCTGTCCCGTACCCGGCGCTGGCGGCCACGGTCTTCTTCTGCCTCGGGCAGACCACGCGGCCGCGCAGCTGGTGCCTCCGGCTGGTGTGTAATCCATATCCTTGCGGGGCCAAGGCGCGGGACTCCCTCCGCGTGCGCCGCCGCGCGGGCCCTGGCGTGGGCTGGGGGCGCGTGGGCGGCGGCGGTCCCTTTCGACTAGGACGGGGAGTCCCCACTCCGGAGCCGGGGCGGGGCTGGAGAGCGCTGAGGGGAGCGAGTGGCAGGGAGGGGAGGTCGGAACTCCTTGTGGCCCGTGGGGGAGGCCGGAACGGGAATCCTTCCTCCTCCCAGGCGGGGGGCGCTTTCTAAAGGTCGGCTGAGGCAGGACCCGAGCTGGGGACGGGGAGCTCGCAGGGAACTAGAGTGAGGGGCGCGAAGTTTCCAGTCTGCGCCTTGCGCTGCTCAGCGCGCGGAGACCCGCGGGGCCTGTGAGCGGTGCCAGGGCTCGCCGGTCCTTTTCCACGGAGAGCAGCGGTGACGTTGGTCGTGAACTCGCCTTTTCAGGCTGAACTCGGTGTTGGGGCTGATTTAAGTCATGCGCAGCTGCGGGTGGGGGCAGGGAGGAGCTGGCACCACACACTGGAGTCTTTTCTCCCCAGCCCTTCCCGGCCTGGCCTCGCTCGGCCTCGGGGTTAGGGGCAGCGCTTTCTGCTCCTGGTTAGACCGGGAGAGACTTTCAGAGAATGTTCCAGAACAGAGTTGGGTCAGGGCCAGGGGCGTTTGTGGGGTACGTAGGTCTGGCACCCCTGTGCCTGCCTCCCGCTGGGTGTCCCCGTGCCTTAGCTGGTGGCCAGGCTGTGGTGCTGCTCCTAACTGCCCCCACCTGGGTCTGGGGACGGCCGGTGGGCAGCCTGCACAGAGGGGTGGGCGCTGTGCCCCTGAACTTTCGCTGTCGGAGGTGAGGAGACAGACAGAGCTACATGAGCAGTGTGTGTATACACTCCGCTACCTTGTGTGTTTAACTGTATAAATATTAAATACAAAAGAGGAGTCTGTACCAAAAAAAGTAATAAAGCCCATGTTTCTCTTTTCTTAACTCCAAACATCGGGTGAGTCAGACTCATCTCTGCTTGTTAGAAGAGGCTGTCGTGGTCCGAGGGCCAGTGGGCCGTGGCCCGGGGCCTGCCTCTGAGCGTGGCACCGGGTTCCGGGGTGGCCTCTGTCCTCCACAGCCCCAGGGAGGTGTCCGCTGTCAGGGGGCTCCCGAGTCGTGGCAAAGTCTGGTCCGTGGCTCGGGGCTGACCTTGTGGGGCAGCTGTAGGTCATCTCCTCTCTGGAGCCCGGGCAGAGGTGACCCGGGCGCTGTGGTGTGGCAGGAAAGTGGCAGGGTGTGGTGGGCAGCCAGGGGTGCTGGCCAGCCCCGGGGAAGGGGCAGGAGGGGACAGGTCCGGGGCTGGCCCTGTGCCGAGCCTCGTGTCCCTTGGTGTCAGGCTTGTGCTCACCGGGCGGGGGAGGTCTGGACTTTCTCTCTCCTGACAGCCCCGCGTCTGGCTGCTCTGTCCCCCGGAGGCTGGGTTTCTGTGCGTGACCCTGGTGTTGTTGGTTGGCCGCAACCGTGAGGACTTCTACTGAGGCCGTTTGTGTTGCTCTGTGCAAGGAAGGTGGGAGCCGGTTGGCCTCACCCATGTGGGGCCAGCAGATGCCCTTGTGGCCCTGGAGTCACCTGGCATGGCTGGCCCTTGCAGGGAGGACTGGGACGTGCTGAGAGCTGCCCCATCCCTGCAGGCGGGACCACCCACCTTACTTGGTGTCGGCACCTTGAGCCCGGTTGTGCCACCCCCCGAAAAGTGGTGCTTCAGGGCACCCCGATCTTCTGCTCAGTTCCCAGGGATGCTTTACTCTTGGCCTCGTGGAAGCCTCTCGTCTGTTGCATGGGGTGGGCTTGTCAGGGCCCCCAGGCGCCTGCAGACGGTGCTGACCTCCAGCAGGTGCCAGGCCCCAGCATGGGGATGCATGTCCTGGCCTCAGAGAGAACCTAAAATAAGCCACAGGCCTGGACAGGTGGGGGATTGGCTTATCCGGGGAAGCCTGTGTGGGCTGATGCACTCCACGGCTACTCGGATTCCTGGAGTTGGGGGGGGCGGCTGGAGCAGGGCGGTTTTCGTGGCCCAGGCTTTTCGGGGTACCGTGGGGTGTTGATCTCCCCGGCAGGGTCCTTTATCCTTCCCAGGGAGGGGTAACTCGAGAGGGAAGGTGGCGAGGGATTTGCTTGCAGTTCTCCGGCTCCCAGAGGCAGCGAGCTCGCAGCTGCCGGCCACTGCACCCGCCGGAGCCGGGATCCCCCCAGCAGTTGGGAGCAGGAAAGGACCTTCCTTAAGCCCTGGAACTTTCTGGAATCCCGGAGTAGGTGGCCCGGGCACAGATGGACGTGTGTTCTGGTTTGACTCAAGGGTGACTCTGATCCCAGGCGAAGGAGCCTCTGAGGACGGCCTTTCTCCTTATTGATTTACTTTGCATTTAAAAATACACTTGTGTTGGAACTTTCGGGGCGTGCTGTCTCTCCCACTCGGTTTATTTATGGAGGGAGGTGGGTGGGCCGTGTGTTGCAGCCGCCCCACTGGGTCACACTCTGCCCTCGGGCTCCTGACTCTGCGTTCGCCTCGGCACGGCTGCTGGCGGCGGCCCAGCACCTGGGTGGGGTGGGGGCTTCCCTGGGATGCCCTGGGCCAGGACCGGGGCCCTGCCTCGGTTCCCAGGACAGCGAGGGGGTGGGCTGTGGGTTTGCAGGGACTATAAGGTGACCACGGGGGGCCCTGGGGGCGTGGGGACGGCAGGAGGCTCTAGGAGGGTCCCCTGGGGTCCAGGCACCAAACACCACCACCCCCACCCCCCATCTCAGGGCTCCCAGAGGGCAAAGGTTGTGCCAAGGTCATCTGGCTGCCGAAGGGCAGAGCCAGATTGAGCCCAGACGGGCGGGCTGCTGGGCCAGCCAGAGTAGGTCTTGAACGCGCCTCTTAAAACTCGACGTTCTCGGGGCACCCAGCGGGGGTGCAGGGCAGTGATCCGGGCAGGGCGTGTCCCTGCCCGGTACCCACGGCTGGCATGCACAGGGAGGGGTGGGGTGTGGAGCAGGCCTTCCCCTGGCGCACCTCCTACCCTCGGACCCAGTCTCAGCAGTCTCGGGACGTCCGAGGGTCTCCCCACCACCGACCTGGGTGGGGTGATGGGAAAGCAGGGGGCCACACCCAGCCAGCCTGGCCCCTCTCGGCCATGTGGGGGCCCTGACCAGGGTCGGCCTGCCAGGGCCCTGGAGCTGTGGGGTTGGCACACGGGACTCAGGAGAGGGATGGGGACAAGCATCTCTTAGTCTCTGACACCACCACCTGGCATCTTGGCGGAGCGAGGCCACTGGTGGGGGAGGCCCCGGGGCAGCGCAGGCTGGGGCTGAGCGCTGCTGGACGTGGGCGAGGGCAGGTGCATGCCCGCCTTGGGGCTCGTCTGGGGCCTGGGGAGGCAGCCGCCCACCCCGCCAGGCCCCCCGGCCCCTGGTAGCAGACCAAGGAAAGAGCGTGGGGCTCTCGAGGGAGGTGTTGGCACTGAGAGCTGGAGGGGCTGGCTGGGGGGGGTACGTGGGGGCCAGTCGCCCCTCTGGGGGTGCTGGCACGAGGCCGGGGCATCTCCCTCCCAGTGGGGTCCCCTGACGGGCAAGTCACCACTCTCGCTCCGGGGCAGTGGGACCACACACCCGCGTGACGTCGTCTCTCCCTGTCGATGTCGTCTCTATGCACGTGATGCCAGCAAGGCCCAGCGAGCTTCGGGCTGCCGGTGGACTCGGGGACACGGCCCTGAGTGGCCGCAAGCGGGGAGGAGACTGCCTGACCGAGGTTCCTGGTGTCGAGTGCACCAGTCTGTTCTCGGCTTTTGACGATGGCGCACTCGTGTTTCTGTTTGAGATGGGCTTTGTGAATCGGTGCACAGCTCGGCGGTGTCTTTTAATTCTGTCTGCTCGACAGCCCGTCCTGTCAAAGGAGACCGCGAGAACGCTGAAGGAAGGAAACAGATTTTTTAGTGGGAATCGGGAATTGCAATGCCATCTTGTTTCTGCTAAAGATGAGATGATTTGCTTGCTTTGTGATGCTGCAATGTCAACGTTTAAAGAAGTGCGATGCTCATCAGCTTGTAACACTCACAGGGACCACGGGTGTTTTAAATTAGGGGGAGAGGCACAACAGGTTTATGTCATAGAAATTAAAAGATGAAAAGCAAAAGCAAAGACAATTCTTTCAAGCAGCAATAAGACCTGGAAATAATGCCACTGAAGCAACTTATAAAATAGCTTATAACTTGGGGGAAAAGGGAAGCCATCCAGTGATGTGGAAATTGTGGAAGAAGGCATTGTCGAAGTTTGTAGGATGCCTGGACCCTGATAATGTTTCAAAGTACAAACAACTGCCTCTTTCAAGGAGAACCATAACTGATCGGCAGCATAAATTAGCCGTCAACTTCACAGGACAACTTCCTGCAACACTTCAAAAGGAAAATATATATTACTCAATCTGTTTGGATAAATCAATGGATACTACTGCCTGGGTGCAGGTTTTATACTTCATTCGGGTCATAACAGAAGATTTTCTTTGTTACAAAGAGTTACTCTCTTTGGACACTCTTGCAAACAGAACACAGGGGTGGGGTGGGGGGATAGATATTTTCAACAACTTTCAAGATAAATGTGGTGAAGTTGGACTGAATTTGGTAAATTTAGCGAGTGTATGTACAGAGGGTGCACCTTCCATGACAGGAAAACATGAAGGGTTTATTGCACAGGTAAAAAAAAAAAAAAAGTATTAACAGATCCTGATGGTCTCATCTCTTTTCATTGTTTCTTTCATCAGCAAAATCTGTGCTAAGGCTACTATTTTAAGTGACAGTTTGCAACAGGTTTTAAGTATCGGTAACTGTATTTATGCAGATGCAACATGGCATTGTCCGTTTCACAACATGCTAACACTGACTGGTGAGGTATTCAGTGTGGATTTGCCATGTCATTCTAAAGTGCATTGGCTATTGCAGAGACAGGTGTTAGCCAAAATTTTGTCTCGGTGAGAACAGATAGTTAAATTTTTGAAGGACAGAATCAGCGATGTGAATTATTGAAAGAAGATTTTTACAGGAATGCAGCACTTCTGTGTGATTTCACATCAAATCAAAATGACTTGAACATTTGCAAGGTAGAACTGAGTCTGTGTATGATACGTGGCAAAAAAAAAAAAAAAAAAAATCCAAGCATTTTGAAAAAAGCTATCTTTTTTAAAGACACTTCTTCAGAAGGAAATTCCGGACGAACATTTTCCCCATTTAGCAAAGGTCCTTGATGAGCAGGATGACGTATGTGAACCATTTGAAGAATACGCGGCTGTTATAGACTGTCAGTTGGAGAATACAGTGAAAGTCTCACTGACTTTGAGAACCGTGACATCACACTCAGAATTAGCATTTCAGCCTCACCTAGCTGATATCACCAACGCACCTGAAGAACTGCAGATGGAATTGATTGAGCTCGCAGGAGATGACATTTTAAAGTCATTATTGGTGCTAAGAAAGATGCAACTGAAACATGGAAAAGTGCAGTGGGATACCCACGCCTTTGGCAACATGCCCCTCAAAATGCTTTCTTGCTTTTCAACCACTCTTTGCTGCGAATCTACATTCTCCTACCTGACCCAGATCAAGATGCCCTTGAGGTCACACATGACTGACACCATCTAGAGGATCAGCTGACCCTCCGGACCTCTGTGCTGCACCAAATATTCAAATGTTTTCCCACAGTAAGACACGACAGAGTCATTAAAAGGTGAATTAACTTTAAAATTAACAAATGGGTTTTTTATGTCTTTGAGATTATGAAGTACACAGTTATGAAATAATATATATTTTAAAGTGTATTTGAGATTTCTAGAATGCGGCGTTATGTGATTACAGCTACGTTAATTCGGTTTCCAGCATGGAAAGGTCCCCACCCCGCCCTCGGCCTTGCCTGAGCAGGTGGGGGCCCTCTGCTCACCTGGGGCCTTGGGGGTGGAGGGAGCCTCTGCGTGTGGGGGCCGCTGCAGCCCCTACCCTCCCAGCTGGACCCTGGGGAGGCCCCGTAGGGGTGTCGGGGGGGGGTCTGTCACTGCCGTTCAGCAGGTGTCTCCTGGCCACACCCCAGGGCTCAGCCTGGCAGGACTCGAACTGGTGCCCAGCCTGTCGGGTGCCCACCTTCTGTGGTCGGGCGACGTCGGCCTGATCTGGGTGCTCGAGGCAGATGGGGACCCTTTGGAGGGTGGAATGGGCTGGACGGGGTGCTCGAAGGGCACAGGGACCTGCGACCTGTGGGAGGGGACATTTGGACAGACCTGGATGGGCGTCCCAAAGCAGCAGGGGCCAGGCAGAGGGAACAGCCTGTGCAAATGTCCTGAGGCAGGCACAGTGTGTCCCGTGGCTGTTGTGACTGGGAGAGGCAGGTGGGCCGGGGAGTCCCGGGGAAGCTCGGGGTGGGGTGCACACAGCGGACCCCGAGTCTGCCCTCGGGAGCTTGTGGGGCCAAGAGGGGTGAGATGGAGAATTGTCTGGAGAGGGGTTGGGCTGGCCAGGGCACGCGGGGGACCGGCTTGGTGAGAGACCACCAAGCCGAGGGAAGATGGCGGGAGAGCAGGTGCAGGGCACCCCAGGGTTGAGGCTGGGCGGGGCACAGCGCACCTTCGAGTCCCTAATGACAGGGCTGGCAACAGCCCTTCAGGAAGAGCCCTTGGGCCCGAGACGCGTCACCTTCAACCACCAGGCTCCATTCTGGCCCAGGGACCCGGGGGCCTTGCCTCTGCGGTGGGCCGGGGTGAGGCAGCCCGGCCAGGCTGTTCCCCAGAGCTGCTGGCGAGACACCCCGTTCCGGGGTCGGGGTGCGAGGAACGCGGGGGATGGGCCAGCCTGTCAAGATGCTCTGGCCCGCCGTGGCCAAGCCTGAGGTGGACAGGTCGGGCAGAAACGTCACCTGTTTATGCAGATGTCGGCCGGGAGGGCAGGGAGTGTCTCCTCCACGCTGGGCGGCTGTTTGACTGCCTGGCACGAAGAGGGGTTGCTCTTCTCCTCCGTGGTTGATTTTGGCATCTTGGAACAGCTCGGCCAGGGCGCCCGGGGTGAACCTCCACTCGGAAGGTCGGGGACGCGCCGCCCATCCTGGCAGGAACACCGGGGCCCGGGACCCAGGTCAGAGGTGGGGAGGAGAGCCCAGGTGGGACAGGGCCCAGGGGCCAGGCTGGGGGAGGAGAGCCCAGGTGCGACAGGGCCCAGGGGCCAGGCTGGGGGAGGAGGGCCCAGGGGCCAGGCTGGGGGAGGAGAGCCCAGGTGCGACAGGGCCCAGGGGCCAGGCTGGGGGAGGAGAGCCCAGGTGGGATAGGGTCCAGGCTGGGGGAGGAAAGCCTAGGTGGGATAGGGTCCAGGCTGGGGGAGGAGGGCCCAGGGTCTGGGCTGGGGGAGGCCCCCGGCTGGCCCTGGAGAGCTGGCAGCGGGTCTGGGCCCCTCCCCGGAGCGCTGTGCCCGCCGAGGGTGGCAGATGGGACTGAGTAGCAGCTCGTCGTCTTGCCAGAATGGTCTTTGTGCAACAGACATGCTTCGGGGACGCGAGGGGCGTGCCGCCGCGTGGCAGCTGGGCGTCCCCGGCGCCCACGCTCGTGCCTCAGCCAGGAGGAGGTGGGCCCGGGTGGCAGGAGAGGCAGGTGTTGGCAGCGCCTGGGGGGTTGGTTCAGCAGGACCTTGGTGAACGTCCTGAGTTGGAGTGTGCCGGGCGGGGGACGCTGGGCCCCCGGGTGATACCGCCGCCACCCCGACACTGCCAGGGCACGTGGCCCGCTGCCCGTCCTTCTGTGGCCTGGCATGGCGGCATCAGTCTCGTGCGGGCGGGTTTCAGGGGCTCCGGGCACATCCCCCGTGTTAAGCGGCAGCCCCCGCCCAGCCCCCGGCTCTCCTGGCCCAGGTTGGGAGCTGGCCTGGCCGGGAGGGGACTGGGTCACCCCAAACTGCCCCAGGGCGAGCGAGGAGGCCCCTCTGACCACCCAGGGGTGAGCGCCTGACTCTCGTGGCCCTGGTCCCTCTGGTCCCACCCCCGGATGAAGGCCCAGGAGGGGTCTGAGCCCCGGCCAGGCAGCTGGACCCGCCCGACCCGCGTGGGCTGCGCCGTGGCTGGTCCCACTGTTGGGGCCATGGCGGGCAGAGCTGTTTCCCTGCAGACGAGCCGTGTGGGTCCAACAGGGGCCGGCGCTGAAGAAGGCGCCTGCTACTCGAGTGGGCGGTGACGCTGGCGCCTGGCGTGTGGAGTGGGCTGGTGGCGGCAGGGAGGGGCCGGGAGCAGGGGGAGCCCCCCAGGCCTGCTCGGAGGTGGGGGACAGGTCCGTCCTCCTTGGTGGGCACAGCCCGGCCCTGCCTCACCTCCCCAGCCCAGTTTGCCCAGGTGAGCGAACTCCGACCCCTGCCCGGGATCCTGGTGCCTGTGCAGAGGGGTCTGGTGGCCGGCGGGGCGCGGGCCTCTGGCACCGTCCCTTGCCCCAGCCTGCACGTGGTGTTTGCCGAGTCAGGCGCATTCGTGAGGAGGGGCGAGGGTTGGGGCAGATTCTTCCAGGAGGTGGCAGAGCCACCAGGGTAGACAGACTTGGTGTCCCCGAAGTCCACGGTTGGCTGGTGGGGGGAACCTCTGCTCCGGCCCTGCAGGTCACCGTCTGGGAGCCGCAGCACCTCTGTGTATGTTACTTCCTGGGCCTCGGTTTTCCCGTCTGTGAAACGGGCCTGTAGCCCTCATGGACCTGAGCGCCTGGGGCTGGCCGGACTGCAGGGTTGGAGGGCAGGTCAGAGCTCCCTTGGCCGTCATCTGCGATGGCCCGCGGGAGCTAGCAAGACCCCCGGTTCTCCGGCATCAAGCGTGGGCAGCGCCGCTGGGCATGGGGGTCAGGCAGGGGCGAAAGCTGCACGTGGCATTCCTGGCGTGAGACCCGAGGCCATGTCCAGGACCACCGCGTGTCCTGGGTGCTGGCCTCGGGGCGGGGTGCACACGGCCCTGGCGGCGGCCAAGAGGGAGCAGCTGGCAGAGGCGGGTCCCCACCCTCTCACCGTGAGCCCCAGGGAGGGGGAGGTGGCGGGGCGGGGCCACCACGCCCAGAGGGGTAGGTGCCACGGGGCAGCTGCTGGCCGTGTGCGGCCTTGGCGGGCCACTCAGCGTTGGTGTCCACCCAGAACCTCAGCGCGTGCCCCGTTGGGGAGCAGGTGTCTGCAGGTGTCAGCGGCCAAGCCAGGCCCTGCTGTACCCGGGTCCCCCCGGGTCCGGCCACCAGTGTCCTTGCGAGAGGAGCAGACACAGACACACGGAGGCAGCCGCGTGTCTGTAGGGGCAGGGCCGGGGCAAGGCGGCCACAAGCCACGGCGCTCAGGGACTCCCAGCCACGCCAGGACAGGGAGAGGCCAGGACGAACCCCGAGGGCTTCCAGAGCTGTGCGTGAGCTCCGTTCTGTTGTTACCGTGGCAGGATGCGCCCACCTGCCCGCCAGCCTGCCCTCGCGGCCGCGGCGGGTGCCTGCTCCGGGGACACCCTTCCCCCGTAGCACAGACGGGCCGGGCTGTGTCAGTGGGAGTCAGCCGCTTTCAGGGTAAGTTTAGACTGGCCACCACCGTGGGAGTTGGCCTGAGAGGGGACAGTGGAGCCTCACACCTGGTCAGAGGCCCTGCCCACCTGGGCCGTGGGGACCCCCAGCCTTTGGGTGGAGTTGTTGGGAGGAGCCAAGTTTCCTGGGACCCTGTGGAGGGGTTGGGGGCAGAAGCAGGGGACACACAGACAGGTGGGTGGCCCTGGTGAGCAGTGTACAGGCTCAGGGCAGGGTCCGGCAGGGCTGTGGGTGAAGGCAGGGGCTGGGCTGTACCTGGTGGCCATGGCCAGGTGGGTGGGCACGTGGTCAGTGGCCCAAGACCCCCACTGCACCTGTTCTCGTGGCCCTTCCGTGGGTGCCCAACCCTGGGGCCACCTCGGAGCTGTCCTGGGCGCCTGCCACGGGGGCTGGCTGTGGGATGCCGTGGCCGGGTGCTTCTGCCCATTGGCCTGTGGGGCTGTCTGACCCCATGTTGGTTGCGTGTCCCTGGCTGGTCTCGCAGACTCTGTTCCTGCTCTGGGTGGGGGGTGAGAGCCGCCAAGCCCAGGACCTGCCACGGCTCTGCACGCTCTGGCCCCAGGGTGCCCGTCTGAGGGGGCGGCCCTGCCCGGCCTTCTCCGGGAGCTGGCGTTCCCTTCTCCCCCTGGCATCAGGGGCCTTGGGCAGGGCCCGGGGGACAGAGGCACTGCTGGGGGCATCCGGCACGGGGCCGGGGGTCCTCTGAGGGCCTCTCTGACATTCTCCTGGGCGGCGGCTTTTGGTCCGGCCAGAGGAGGGTTCACTGCGAGGCCAGCCTGCGCCCGGTGCACCGTGAAGCCCCCTCCACGCAGCCCCGTTGGAAATCGGCCAGACAGGCTGGGAGTGGCCGTCAGCGGGTCGTGTGGAGGGGTGAGGGCCTCGGGGGCCACGCGCACTGTCCCGCTGCGTCCCTTTGTCTTTGGGCCCAGACGGTCGATGAGTCAGCCTGCATTAGCTCCTCATTAAAATGGGCCGGCACCCCTGGGCCGCTGGGGTTGCCGGGCAGTCTCGACCAGCTGGGCACATGTCCCTGGCCGGCGGCGGCCCGAGCCACGCACACCTCGTCGAGGCCCACGCTGGCCGGGCCGTGGGCTCTCGTGCCAGTGCTCGTGAGGCCCAGGGCACCTGCTGTCCCCGGGAAGCCTGGCAGGTGAGGGACAGGCCTGCTCCGGTGAGGAGGGAGACGCCACCAGCAGGCACCCGGACTTGGCATCCTCCCACCCGCGACCCCCAGATGCCTCCGAGAGGGGGTCAGGGCCGTGTGGGCTCGCCGCCCCTGCGTGGAGCAGTAGGTGGGGCTTGGCCTGTCGGCTCTGCCCGGGGGCCTGGGACCGCCTGGCCTCTGCCAGGTCCTTGCCGAGCCTGTGACGGCACAGACGTGCCTGGCGCCCTGCCCCCCCCAGGAGGCCGACAAAGCCCCCAAATGCCGTCCTTGGGCGGGACAAGCAGAGACCTTGGGCCTGGGTCCCCTTGCTAGAGAGAGCTCAGGGGGCCAGGTGAGCTCGAGTTCGAGGATGCAGGGAAGAGTGTTTTGGGGTCAGGTGGCCCGAGCTGCATCTGGGGCCCACGGCACCCCGTCATCCGGGCCCGCAGCTGCCCGTGGCCCCGCACATGCTGAGCTGTTTCCATCCGAACACCCAGACGTCAGGCTGCGGGTGATGGGCAGGCAGGTGGCAGGGGCGCCGAGTGGGCCCCTGGACAGAGGGCCACGCGGGGAGGCCGGGTGTACCCGGGGCCCCTGTGGGTCGTGGCGGCCGACTTGCCCTTATCCCGACTGGGCGGTTGGCGGCCGTGTGTTTTAGCCGCCAAAGTGGCAGGCAGGGCCCTGACCCTCTGGCCTGGCAGGAGCGTCCTTCAGGCGTGGGACCTCAGGGGGTTCGGTTCCCTGTGCTTCTTGGGCGTGGAGGACGCCCTGCACCGGGGCCGGTGGGACTGGGGCGGCCGGGCCGTGAGCGGCCGGGTATCAGGGTGGGCAGGGGGTGGGGACACCCCGGGAGTGCTGCTGAGCGCAGTGGGGCCATTGTCAGGGAGGCAGAGGGTCGGGGGCAGGAGGTGCACACGCCACCCACGGGACACTCTAGTGGCCAGACGTGGTGTCGTGGGAAGGTCCGCTGGGTGGGCCTGGGCAGGGAGGCTCTGCGATGGCAATCTCAGACCACGCTCTCTGCAAACGCCGGGGCTGCCGGCACTCCTGGCCACATTCCTTCTCGATATTCCATGGCCTTTTTTTTTTTTTTTTTTTTTACCTACCCTGGAAATCTGGGTCACTTGATTAAGGAGGGAGAAGAACAGCTCGTCCTTAAGGAGCCCAGCCGGCTCTGCACGGCCACGGCCCCACGGAGCCTCTGGCCAGAGAGAGGGTGCCCGGCCGGCCGGCCCGCCCAGGGGCATCCAGCCTCGGGCCCAGGGAAAGGCCTGGGGGCTGCCCAGCCCCTGCCCTGCCTGGCGTCCACCCTGAGGCCAGCGCCTCAAGGCCCCTCACTGGGGCCGGCGGGCAGGGACGCCCTCCTGAGCCCACCCCCGGGTCACGCCGCCCCGAAGTCCGGGCAGTGCGCCAGCGCCCCCGGCCTCCCTCCCAGACCCGCCCTGCCAACACCTCTCCTCCTGCCCGCACTTCTGGGGCTGGAAGCCAGTCCCCTCCCGCCCATCGGGCACGAAAGCGCGGCCCCAGGCCGCCGGCCCGCCTTGTCCTGTGCCCGCGGTTTTGTTGCTCCTAATTGTGTAATTGGCCGCGTCTGGTGCCCGCCCCGCAGCTGCTGTTACCCACGGCGAGAGTGCCGGGCCTGCCTCGCCTTTTAACGAGGAACAGCCACGTTCTGCGCCGCCCGCTGCCCCGGCCTCGCTGGCGGGGGCGTGCTCCGTGTGTGAGCCGGAACCAGGCGCCCCTACGCGTTCGTTAGCCGCGGTATTTCCTGCGGCTCCACGGCCTCGCGAGGCGGGTCAGGTGGGCAGCCGGGGCGCGCGGGGGCGGCTGCCTGCCAGGTGCAGCCGGGCCTCATCATTGGCTCTGCCCGCACGGCGCGGCGGGTTTACTGTGCTCACAGTCGTGCAGCTGCCCTGCAGTAAATTCCAGAACATTTCATCACCCCGAAAGGAAACCCTGTGCCCGTGAGCAGCCGCCCCCGCCCCCGCGGGTCTGCTCTGTGTCTGCGGAGTCGCCTGTTTCCTGTAAATGGAGTCTCGGCGCGGGGCTCGCGTCTGGCTTCTCTCACTGAGGCTGACGTCAGCCCGGTCCACGCCGCGGCTGCCTCCCCGTGGTGGAGCGCGGTGCGTGGCCACGTGGTGATCGTCCGTGGCGGGTGGTGTTCAGGCTGCTTCTGCCTCTGACCGTGGTGGCTGTCCCTGCGCCAGGGGTCTGCAGCCCTGGCCTCGGTTTCCCCGGGCTATGTGCCCAGGAGCGGAATTGCCGGATCAGGTGGGAGCCGTGTAACTGCCAGGCGGTCTCCCCGGGCAGCGCCACTGGTCACCGCCCACGGCTCCCACCTGCCATGTGTCTCTGACCAGTGGTTCCGAGTTAGCCTTGGTGACCCCACCCGGCCTGCGCCTGGGGTGGCAGGATGCAGCCCCCCCCCCGCCCCCCTGCAGGTGCCCTGGGTTTCGGGGTGGGCAGCCCCCACCCAGGGGGCCGAGAAGGGGCGTCCTGGTGGCTGCCCCCCGGGTTGAGGGGCCCTCCCGTGCCGGGCCTCTCGTGGACAGGCCGCCTGGTGGGCTGGGGGGCCCCGAGTCCCGGCACGCAGGTGGGGCGGGGGCCGGTGCTGCTGCCCCGGCCACGGGACGAGGAGCAGGCGCTCGGCCGCGGGTGGGAGACGCTGGCGCGTGTTTGCGCGCATCCGGCCTCTGGAGAATTTCAACACCCACACCCGGAATAAAAAAAAATTATTAATGAGCTTGGTGCGGTTGCCATGGGAACCTGTTGCTAATGAATCTCTGGGGTTTCCTTTACCTTTGCTGCGCTGCCGCTGCCGGGGAAGGCTCCGCACCACGACACGTTGCCACGGATGGGGTTGCCGTGGCAACGCCTGTCGCTAATCCCCAGCCGCTCCTGGTTTACCGGCCTGGCCTGGAGGCGCTGCCGCCTGCGTTACATAAAGCGATTACGTGTGTGCCCGGGGCTGTTCCCGCCAGAGCCCCCGGGCCCCGCCCGGCCCCCTGGGCCGCCACCGCGACTGCCAGTGCCACTGCTGGGCCCCCCAATGCAGGAAGCAGGGGAGACGCGGGAGCCTTGCGTTGGTGTCCTGTCGGCAGGAGGGCCCCCGTGCACAGGACATGGCCCCCCGGCGCCCCAAGAGCGCTTGCCTCCGGGATCCGTCCCCTTCCTGGCGGCCGCCTGGGCCTGGCGTCCACACCCCGTCTGCCCAGCCCAGGCGGGAGCACTCTGAGGGCCCAGAGACGTGATTGGAGCAGGGGCTCCTGTACCCAGAGGTGGCCTAGGACGTCCCCAGGGCATGGGGGTGGCAGGTGACGGTGGCTTCTGAGGCCCCGAGCTGTGGGGTCGTGGGAGAGCGGTGCAGGGGACCCCTGTGGCGGTGTCCACTCTGCCCTCGCCCCGAGGAGCCCGTTGCCCCCCACGCGCATTTGGAGGCCGGGGGTCCCTGGACCCCTTCCTCTGCTCATGGGAGTGGGCGTGTGCCAGGGGCCCGAGCGCAGGGGGGGCTGGAGCAGGTTCCACTCCGGGCCTGGCTCGGGCTGGGCTGAGATGCAGGGGGCCCCTTGAGCAGGGACAGGTGTGGCCCATGGTGCCCAGGCCCTGCCAGCCCGTCCTGCCGGCCCCGGTGACAGGGAGGCCATGCCCGGGCCGTGTGTGCAGGTGGGCAGGGGCTGGGGTCTCAGGCTCTGCAGAGCCCCTGCCCGTCTGCAATGCGTCTGCCCGCAGTGGGGTCTTGGGGTCGTGCCAAGGGGACTCATTGGTCCCGGGGTGCTTGGCAGACTCATGGAGTCGTGGCAGCGGGAGGGAAGGTTCTGGAGCATTCCAGGTAGCAGGACACTTAGCATGTGCTCCCGAGTATGCCTGGCCACACGTGGTCTTCCCACCGCCCAGCAGGGTCTGCAGGGTGGGGTGCATGGTGCTGGGGTCACCGAGGCACAGGGCGTCTGCCCCGTCTGTCCCTGTCCCCGAGCCCGGGATGTGGGGCTGGGGCTGGGCCGGGCCGGGTCTGCGGAGGGGTCCTGGTGGGGTGCTGGCTTGGACCTGTGGCTGGGAGAGGGCCGGGCGCGAGGCCCACTTCTGGCCAGTGGCTTCTGCCCCTCCCGCTTCCCCCGAGTGGTCGGAGTCGAAGGTCCAGACACCTCAGCAGGGCCAGCGTGTGGGTGAAAGGGTCAGGCCCGCCCCCGCCCGCCCTGCGTCAGCCCCCAGGCAGGCAGACGCCCAGAGCCCGGAAGCTCCTCCCTCCCAGCCCTGGTGGACCAGGCACCTGCAGGCATGGGGGCTCCCGGGAGACCCTCAGCTCTGTCCAGGCTGCCGCCTGCCCTTCGGCCTCTGCCCACGGCCCTCTCCCAGCCCCCTTCAGGGCCTGCCCAGTGTCCGAGCTGCCCGGCAGGGCCCAAGTCTGGGATTCGGGAGACCCCGCCCGGCTGCGAGCAGGTGGGAGGGCAGGGGGCAGCTTGGGGACTCCGGCCTTGGCCTCCGGTGTGCCTGCGGGCTCCGGGGTGGGGGGCTTCCTCCTCCCCAAGGCCGAGGTGGCATCGCTGAGGCCAGCCTGTTCGGGCCTGGCCCCCCCAGAGCCGTCCTCCCTGGGGACCACCTCGCATCCCCGGCCTGCCCCTCAGAGGGAGTCCCCGTCCCAGGCCGGGAGACTGGCGTTCCCGCCTCAGTTCCGGGGTCTCAGCGCGTCCTCCTCAGGAGCAGGGAGGCCCTGGCCTGTCTAGGAGGCCGAGCAGGGGCCACCCAGCCACAGCCCGTCCCCGGCCTTTCTCTGTCCCCAGCCCCTGGGGTGAGCCGGCGTGTCCTGGGGACCGACACGGGGCCCTCGGCGGCCGCCTGTGCCGCGAGGTCCTGGGAGGGAGGTCGGGGCTGGGCCGGCCGGGGCGTCTCCCTGCGAGTTTGAAATACGGCCTGCCGGCTGGTCGGGTCTCGGGATGTTTTAATTCCTAATTTAGACTGTTTATGTGCAGAGCTGAGGCCGGTGGGAAGAGACAGTGTGGGCCGAGCCTCCCGCCCCTCCCAGGGCAGCCTCTGGCTTGCGGCTGCCTGAGGGGGGCCTGGCCTCGGCTCCCCCCAGCCGGCCCCGGGGGTGTCTTCACTGTGGGGGGGGCACTGCACCCCCACAGAGCCGTCTTTGTGAGGGGCAGCCGCGCCCCAGGCCTGTCCCCGGGTCACGCCGGGGTCAGGCCAGTGCTCCCGGGCGGGGCCAGGGATCAGTGCCGGGCAGACCCCTGGGAGTGGGGTGGGCAGTGCTGAGGACGTCCCAGGACGGGCGTCGACCCTCCTGCTCGCATCAGGAAACACGTTCTTCCTGTGTGTGGCGACCCGGGGAGACCGGCCGGCGGATTCCCGGCTGTCGCGCCTGCGAGTCCGCCAGCCCCCGCGCCCCCCCCCCCGCCGTGCCCGCGGGTCACACGCTCCACAGAGGAGTGTCAGCCCCCAGAGCGGGCGCTGTGTGCGGCCTGCCTGGGTTCTCGGAGCTGGGCTGGCCCCTGGTACCGGGCACGGGCTGTCCCGCGTCGCCTCCTGGCCCTGTGGCTCTGGGATGTGCAGGGGTGGGGGCACCTGGCCTGCAGTGGCCCAGGCCAGTCCCTGAGGACACCAGGCAGCCGCTGTGTCATGGTGGCCTCAGGGCCGGGCGGGGCGACCCCAGGTCTGTCCTCCTGTGCCCCGGCCCCACTCAGCCCTGGCGGCTCTGTCCCTGCGGAACCCTGCCCTCCCTGGCTCTGGGCCTGTGAGGGGGGGGGTCTTGAGGCAGAGCTGGACCCCAGGAGGAGTCGGGGTACAGAGTCTTGCTGGGGTACACTGGGCCACAGCGCCGGCGGGTGACAGCCTTCTGGGGTCTGGAAGCCCCTGGAGGGAGGGGGCCGTGCCGGCACCCAGGGGGGCTTCCTGGTGGTGGCTGCCGCCCCTCCCTGGGGAAGAGGGGCCTCCGTGCCCACTCGAGGCCCTCAGGGTGTTTGCACGGCCGCCTGAGACCCCGCCCGGGTCCCCAGGGCCCTTTCCCCAACACGGGGGTTCCTTAGCCACGTCTGCGCTGGGCTGGGCTGCGCAGGTGTGGACGGAACCTGGGAGAGACGTGCATGGCCAGGAGCTGCCAGCTGGGCCGGCTGGGACTTGGGGGGTGGGGGTGGGGGTGCCAGAGCCTTGGCCTGTCCCTGAGCCCCACCCATGGGGATGTGGAGCGGCATCACCAAGGCCGCAGTGGGTGCTGAGCGTGAATGTCAGGGCCGGAGCTGCAGTGGGGTCGGGGGCCCGGGGCCGTGGCCTCGGGGAGCCCAGCTCCAGCCAGTTTCACTTTGAATCTGACTTTCTGAGAGTCCGGTCATCTTTTGTAAATGTCACCACTATTAATAACAGGGCAGGCGGGCGGACGCCTGGGTGTTTCGGCCTCCACTGCTGGGGTGGCCCTTGGAGCCCAGAGAGGGGCCGAGTGAGCTGCGAGGGGGCTCCCCGGCCCCTTCCCAACCCTCGAGAGCCCCCCATGTCCCCTTCCCCAAGCCACCTCCGCGTGGCCCGGCTGTGGCACTCTGCCCGGGTGACTAGTGTCCGCCCCCCAGGACACACCATCCTTGGGGCCCCATGTCCCTGGCCAGTCCCGGCTCAGCCCCCAGCCAGGGGCTCCAGGGGCAGGTTTGGCCGCGATGTCCCGCCCCCGCCGAGCTCCAGGGTCGGGGGAGCAGCCAGGGTCGGGGGTCTGGGATGTCAGACCCCTGTCACCCCCCAACCAGGCAGCCTCACTCCCCTCCCAGCCCCCCGTTTTCCGGAAGGATAAACCAGCTCTGGGCACTCCACTCCAGGCCAGCGAGAGACTGTAGAGTCGGAGAAGGGGGCAGCAAGTGCCAGGCGGGAGGTGCGTGGGCCTGTGGGGACCCCAAGGCCGGCGTGGGGTCTGGCCGTCCCTGCACACTGTCCCCAGACCTGCCAGGGAGGTAAAGTCACTGAAAGGCCAGGTCCTGGCCCGGCCAGCTGTCTCTGACTGTGGCCGCACTTGCATCTGGCGTCTCCCAGGGCTGGGGTGTCTGGTGGCTCCTGGGGTGGGGGCTGGGCGCAGCGGCCCCTGGGCAGGGTGGGGCGGTGGGTGCCTGGCCTCGGCCCGGGTCACTCTCTGCTGCACTCGGGACGGAGGCCCGGCTGGCCCTGCCCTTGGGCTGGGGGCCGTCTGCACCGTGGGAGCGCAGGCAGGGTGGGCAAGGGGCCTCCCCTTCCTTCTTTTTTAATAAACACCCGGTTGCCAGGCAACGCTATGGGGCAGCCGGGCTCTGCAGGGCCAGGCAGCGTGGGTGTGTGTACGACCCGTGTGGTGCGTGTGCACGAGTGGTACGTGACTCCAGTGTCGGGTGTGAGCTGGGTTTTTGCACACGGGTTGAGATCACCGATGGACTGGGCACTGCAATCCTGGTCTGGGGGGCCCGCGTCTCCCCAGGAGCAGCTGGCTGATGGGGCGGGAGGCCCAGGTGGAGCGAGACCACCTGGGGTGGGGAGGCCGGGGGAGGGGTCTGCTCTGGGGCCTCGGTTGGGCGGCCGTGGCCCTGCTAGGGGGCAGGCCCAGAGCACACAGAGTCAGCTCTGGGACACCCCGCTTAGACCCCCCAGGGCGCAGACACTGCTGGGGCCTCGCCTGGATGGGCTCCCCCCACCCCCACCCCGCTCTCTTGCGGGAAGGGGCGCTCCCGCCTGCTTCCTGGCCGGGCCAGGCGGTGGAGCTGCAGGCGGGTTCCCATGGAGGGAGCCTCTGGTCCCCCGGGTCTCTAATTTGGGCCGCGGCAGCTGTGCAGTGGCGCTCGGCAGTTATTTCTGGCCTGGAGAATTCCAGCCCCGCGCAGGCCCCACAGGCCTGTCCCGGCGGGCGGGGGTCACCTTCCCCACGGCCCCTCCTGGCGTGGCTCCTCTGCCCACGCCTTCCCTCCCGGCCAGGTGCACGCGGAGCCACTCTGGGGGACCGAGACTGGCGGGCTAGGCCGGGAAGGAGCTCTCACCTGGCCAGGCTGCCCCGGGACAAAGGCAGCTGAGGGGAGGCCCCGGGGAGAGCAGCTCCCTGCCCCAGGCCACCCCTCGTGGGAACCGAGCCAGAGCTGTGTGCAGGTCGGCGGGAGGGTCTGGGAGCGTGGGAGGGAGGCAGGGCTGGGCTGGCCTCGCTGGCAGGCAGGCACGTCCCCAGGTACTCGAGGGCATCGCCGCACGCTGCCACCAAGTGGCTGTCGGGCCTCAGTGGGGCTTCTCGCCTGCGCCGCCAGGCTTCCTACCTGCACGGTGACCAGAGGGGTGGGGTGGGGTCAGGCGCTTTTCCACTCAATTACGCCTTGAAAAGTTTCCAGTCAAGCTGTTAAGAGCCAAACAAAGACATTAGCGCTCTTCCTAATTAGCGTGGTTTTTAAATGACACACAATTAGGGGGAGGGCTGGCAGTGCTCAGGCCCCGTGTGGCTGTGAGAACCTTTCCTGTAGTCCCTGGAGATCGGGGGTCAGCCGTGGTCTCAGGGCCACAGAAGGGTGTGTGTGCACATGTGTGCATGCGCGTGTCCACCTGTACACAGACGCTCATGTTATACACATGTATGTGGGGCATGCCTGGCACACAGAAAGTGTGTACACCAAGAAGGGTGCCTGTGCAGTGCCTGGTGCACATGCTATGCTGGCACACGCATGGGCTCTGTGCACATGAGCACTGGCGCATGGCCCTGGCTGCTGCTTGCTGGTCCCACCCCCCCACCCCCCGTGCCTCTGTGACAGACGGGCACGGCACCCCCAGGGCGTGACCACGTGCTGGCGTGAGAGTGCCATGTGCCGGCCACACAGGGCGGGAGGCTCCAGCCCACCTGTGTGCTGGCTCCTGGCGTGGGCAGTGGGCCCGGGTGGACAGAGACATGGGGGCCGCTCAGGAAGGGGGGGCCGTGGGGCTCAAGTGTCCAGGGGCCACTGGCACAGGGAGACGTTCTCGGATGGGAAGGAATGTTCCAGCAGCTGGAGCCGTCCGCTCAGCGAGGATCTCTGGTCCCCCAGGTGGGGGTGCCGTGGGGGCGGGCTCCCAGCAGCCCCGGCTCCAGGGGAGGCGCTCTCCCACGACTGCCCAGCCCCCGGCGCCCGCACGTGACCCCAGGCCTGCCTGGAGGACAAACAGCTCCATGTTTGGCTGTTGCCCCGCCCCGCCCCCGGCACAGTCACGCAAGCCCTGGAGCCGGCCCTCTGTGTTCCCTGGGCCGGCTGTGAGCAGAAGAGGGCGCCCGCCTCGGGGTCCGGCAGCAGTGACAGCTCGGCCAGGAGGGCCCTACCGTGTCCCTGCCATGTCCCTGGGCCGGCTGTGAGCAGAAGAGGGGCCTGCCCCGGGGTCCGGCCACAGTGACAGCTCGGCCAGGAGGGCCCAGCCGGCCGGATAAGGGCAGAGGCCGGGAGAGCCGCAGCTCCAGCAGCCTCAGCCCTGGGTGGAGGGGAGGGTGAGGCAGGGACCCCTCCCACTCCCCCCTGACTTCGCAGGAGCCTCAGCCCTGCCCGGGTGGGGCACAGGTGGCAGCCGGCGTGGCCGAGCCCTCAGCCCAGGCCTGGCCGCGAGAGTGCCCCTGGGAACACTGGCTTCCGGCCAGTGGGAGCGGAAGCTTCCAGAGTCCAAGTCCCCAGATGCCCGTGAGGAGGCCGGGCCCGCCCGATGCACCCACGCCAGGGCCAGGCCTGGGGAGGAGGTGGCAGGGGCAGGAGGCCATGGGGACCACTGTCCCGGAGCGTCACGAGTGGTGAGCTGGCGCCTGCAGGAGCGAGCGATGCCGCGTCTCACGGCCACCGTGCCCGTTTCCCAAGCGCATGGGAGCCCTCTGCACCCCACTCTCCCGAGCGGTAGGGCAGAGGGCGTGTGAGGGCTGAGCCTGTGGGTCCCTGGGCCGAGGTCGAGCTGGGACCCCAAGCCCCCTCCAGCCCTGGGGGGCTGAAGGCTCCGCCTCACCTGGGCCCAGCTGTCGTCATGGCAACAGCCTGGGGAGGCAGAGGAATGTCCTTCAGTCGTGCACCAGGACCTGCCCCTCCATGGGATGGGGAGAAGCTGCTAGAGCCAGGAGGGGTGGCCCGCTCTGGGCCAGCCCCTCCCCCATACCACCCCCGAAAGAGGCAGGACAAGTGGGGGTCCCAGGTCAGAGCTGCCGGAGTGCGGCCAGCCCCGCCCGGCTCACTCCGCTGGGTACTGTCTGCATGTCCTCACTGAGGGTGGCCCTGGAGACCCTGTGTGGGCCCCGTGCCCAGCACGCAGAGCCCTGTGCGTCAACGTGGCTCCCGCCGTCCTGTGCTCAGGTCCAGACCCGACAGGCACCAGGGCCAGCGTGAGCCCCTCGGGCTACCTGGGGAGGGCCCCCCCCGGCAGGAGCGGCGACTGGGGGGCAGACCACAGACAGCCGTGGTCACGGGCCAGGAGTGTGGACTTTGTGTCCAGGGTGCTGGGCAGCCACTGCGGGCTTTTATGGGGGTACCGTGGTCAGCATGGGTCCAGGGCACGTGGGGGGTGGGTGGCGAGTGTGCAGTGGGGTCTCCACACTGGCAGGTAGGGCTGGGCACGGGGCCTGGGGCTGCAGGGGTGGGCAGTGCCGAAGGTGGGGGGACGGCGAGCTCCTAGGTGGGGAGAAGATGGGACCTGTGTACCCGTGGTGGGCGCGGGTGGCAGGGGGACCGGCGTGGCGTGCCCGTGGGCCAGCAGGGAAAGCGTCCCCCCAGCAGCAGCCGGCAGGAGAATGGAGGCCACCGCGCCCTGCGGGAGGCTGTGTCACGCGTGGAGGGGAGGCGCGGGCCCCCCCCGCCCACGCCCGCCCAGGCGCCATGTCTCCAGCGCTTTGTCCGAGCCGCTCCAAGAGGCGGCTCCCGGGCTCCAGTGCAGCCAGTGGTTCGGAAGGAACAGCCTGGCCTGTGGGGCCGAGGGTCGGCGGAACTCGAATGCCAGGAAGTTAACTGTTTTCTGAGAACAGTGAGGAGGCATTTAGGGCGCGCAGCATGTCGGCTTTCTGGGCATTTTCGAGGTGCGGGAGGAGACCCCACTGCGCTGGCGGGTGCTCGCCGGTCCCTCTGATCCCCTCTGTCCCTGCTGCGGGTTCTGGACGTTCCGTGTGGCCCGAATTGCACGCCCTGGCTGTTTCTGTCGGGTTCTTCCACGGCGCATCTTGTGGTTGTGGCGGGTGCCTGCGCTTCTCTCTTCCCGCGGCTGCACGGGGCTCTGTCGCGTGGCTCGACCACGTCGAGTTCACGTGTCCGTCCGTCGACGGGCCTTTGAGCTGCTCCCCCCGGCTGCCGTGGCCGTGTGTGCGCCAATCTCAGAGCGCCGGTCCCCACGGTCTGTGACGCGTCCCCAAGGTGGCACTGCCCGGCCACGTGGGAGCTCAGTCCGGCTTTCTGAGGACTTTCCAGGCCGGGCTCACGCTCGGGTTCTCAGTGTCTGTGGGTCCTGGACTCAGCATCCGTGGGTCCTGCGGTGGCTGCCTGCGTCCCCAGTGGACATGGCCATCCGCAGAGGGCCCTGCTGGCTGGCCCAGGTGCGGGTCCATGACCGGGAGGGGACAGTGAGTGTGCCCAGGGCCAGGATGTGCAGCCGTCGAGGGCCTGGGCCCAGCCTACACCTCAGGCCCCATCTCCTCCGTGGTGTTTTGGGTAAAAATGTGCAGCCCCTCCAGGGGGGGGTGTCCCTCAGGCTGTGGAGACACCAGGACCAGGGAGGAGGCGGCTGCGTCTGTTGCCACGGCAACCTCACAGGCTGCGGGTCCCGGCGAGATGGGATGGGCAGAGGTCTGTGGACCCTCCCTGGCGAGATGGGATGGACAGAGGTCTGTGGACCCTCCCTGGCCAGGTGGGACAGGCGGAGAGCTGTGAACCCTCCCTGGCGAGATGGGATGGACAGAGGGCTGTGGACCCTCCCTGGCCAGGTGGGACGGGGAGAGAGCCGTCAGCGGAGAGCTGTGGACCCTCCCTGGAGAAGTGGGATGGGCGGAGGGCCATGGACCCTCCCTGGAGAGGTGGGACGGGCAGAGGGCTATGGACCCTCCCTGGCCAGGTGGGACGGGCGGAGAGCTGTGGACCCTCCCTGGAGAGGTGGGACGGGCAGAGGGCTGTGGACCCTCCCTGGCCAGGTGGGACGGCCGGAGAGCTGTGGACCCTCCCTGGAGAGGTGGGACGGGCGGAGGGCCGTGGACCCTCCCTGGAGAAGTGGGACGGGCAGAGGGCTGTGGACCCTCCCTGGAGAGGTGGGACGGGCGGAGGGCCGTGGATCCTCCCTGGAGAAGTGGGACGGGCAGAGGGCTGTGGACCCTCCCTGGAAAGGTGGGACGGGCAGAGGGCTGTGGACCCTCCCTGGAGAGGTGGGACGGGCAGAGGGCTGTGGACCCTCTGGTGGGACGGGGGAAGGCCGTGGACCCTCCCTGGCGAGCAGGCCCGGGCTCCCGGAGCAGTGAACGTGGAAAGTTAACTGTGGACTCTGCCCCCCACACACGGCATTCTCACAACGCCTCCGGAGCGTTTCTGTACTTCCGCCCACGTGCATGCAAACCCACATCCCTGGAGTAGCAGCTTTTCATTTTGTCCTTCTTTGTAGATGAGGCCCCGTGCCCCAGGCGTGACACTGTCCCAGTACACATGGCGCCCCGCCCCCTTTTGCGTGGCCGCGTGATGCTCCCTGGCCACGTGCCACATCACTTCTTGGCACCAGCAGTTCCTGCCCGTCCGCCCTAGCTGGACGGACTTTGGGGTGCCGGTCTTCTCGGCAGGGCTCCGGAGCCTCCGGTGCAGGGCGTGGCAGGTGCAGGTCGGACCCCAAGGGTCTTCCATGGTGCCCACTGAGTCCCAGGGGCTGCAGCCAGCTCAGCCTCTCTCAGGTTGTTTGATACAAAACCTGTGGCCGGGCGAGGTGGCTCACGCCTGTAATCCCAGCACTCTGGGAGGCCAAGGCGGGAGGATTGCTTGAACTCAGGAGTTTGAGACCAGCCTGAGCAAGAGCAAGACCCCGTCTCTACCAAAAATAGAAGGAAATTAGCTGGACAACTAAAAATAGATAGAAAAAATTAGGCAGGCATGGTGGCACATGCCTATAGTCCCAGCTACTCGGGAGGCTGAGGCAGGAGGATTGCTTGAGCCCGGGAGTTTGAGGTTGCTGTGAGCTAGGCTGACGCCACGGCACTGTAGCCCGGGCAACAGAGTGAGACTCTGTCTCAAAAATAAAAAACAACCAAAACAAAAAACAAAACCCAGAGCTGCTTTTGTGCCTGCAGCACAGCAGCGGGGCCACTCGGAGTGCGCCTGGCTCCCGAGGGGTGGGCCTCCTCCCCCGGATGAGCACGGGTTTTCTCCTTGAGCAAATCGGAAAGGAAAGGTTGAGTGCTCGGGAGAGTGAGGCCGGGGAGGGAGGCAGCCCAGCACCCCTGCTCTCGGCAGGGAGGGGCTGTTCCATCAGGGGTCCCACGGAAAGTCCTGGCAGTGCAGTAGCTGCTCCCGTGTGACCCTGCGCTCAGCGCCCCGTGGGGGTGTGGGGTCCTGAGAGGGGGCTCTGGCCTCGCTGGAGGCTCCCTCTGCCCAGCTGCCGGTGCCCTCCTCCCCGCTGGCCTCCCGCCAGGCTCAGGGACGCCTAGGCCCAGCTGTTCCGGATTTGGCCTAATGGAGCTTAGCCGGCGGAGCAGATTGCTCTGGGGGATTGAGGGGGCGGGCGATGGGGGGGCTGGGGCAGCCGGGGCTCCTCATCCTCCCACGCAGAGCTCTGTGGCCTTGCTTCCTGATGGCAAGATGCAGCCCAGCAGGGAGCCCTGCCAGGCAGTGGCTTGGGGGCCACTCTGACCATAGAGGAGGGGGCAGGGCAGCTTCTGCCTGGAGACCCCTCCCCTCTCCCCCTGCTAGCACGTGGCTCAGTGAGGGCCGCCCAGCCCTGCCTGTGTCCCTCTGTGGGAACGTCCATCCTGTCCTGACCTTCCTTCCGCAAGCCTAGAGGCCTCGGCGGTGGGAACGTGTTGTCCCAGGCCTGCAGGGCTGGGGCCGAGCCCTCGCCAGGGGGAGGGGAGGGGTTGGGGGCTTGGGACCGGCTGGTCCCTCCACAGTAGGGTCTGCATGACCCCCTCAGCGCCTGAAGGACGAAAGTGCTGCTAGCCCCATTGTGCCGATGGATAAACTGAGGCTCGGGGTGAGGGGCAGGTAGAGTTGGGGCCAGGCCCCGCAGCTCCTCGTTTACAAGGAGGTTTTGGGCCCAGGAGGCTCAGGCCATTGTTTGGGCCACACTGCCCTGCCCCACACAGGCCTCCTGAGGCCCTAGAGACCCCGTCATGGGGAGGGGCTGTGCCGGTGGCCCTGAGGCCCGGCCTGGGACCCCCACGCCTCCCAGGCATATGTGTTTTCAGCACAGAGATAACAGGATGCCCGCTCCCGGGGCGGGTGTCTCCCCTCACCCAGAGGAGGGGTTTGGGGGCCTCGGTGTCCCCGAGCAGCGGGCAGTGCCCTGGGGGCCCTGTGCCCACACCCCGGGGGCAGGGGACAATGGCTGTCTTCAAAGCTGCTGTTTCTCAGTGACACGGGGTCCAGAACGAGCAGGTTTGTCACGTGGTTTCCTCCCCACTCCCTCCAGTGAGAAGGGGTGGGTGACAGAGGGGTTGCTGATGAAGCCAGGCCTGCTCCCCCGACACAGGGCCCCTCCCCCTGCCTCTCCCCTCCCCCGCAGGCTGGCTCCCCTCCCCCGCCCAGCATCCTGCTGGGGCTCCGGGTGGGGCGGCCGCTTCAGCACCATGGACAGTGGCTGCCACCAGCACCGCTGTCCTGGCAGCTTTCTCCTGGCCCGCTGGGCTGCATCCGGGTGCGTTGGAGAAGAGCCGCCTTGGAGAGCCTCAGAAAGCCCCCCGGCTGGGCCCGAGACGCCCAGCCCCTCCAGGAGCTTTGGTGTGGGCGCCGGGCTGCCTTTGGCCCGGGCCCCAGGGCGGCTGCAGCCCTGAGCCCAAGGTCTGAGCAAAGGCGGCTCCTCCCCAGAGAGGGGGGCTTCCCAGGCAGGACGGCTGTGGAGGGGGGAGAGACGTGAGAAGGGGCCAGCTGTGCAGCCCGGTGTGTGGGACCGAGGTGGACTGCGGGGCTTGAGAGGGTCCCTCCATAGACGGAACCCCACCACTGCGGGGTCCCCAGCCCTGGGCCCAGGGACGGGCTCTGAAGTGCCCCCCCAGGCTGTCTCTGGGGCTTCTGTGCGAGTCCCCAGCCCATGTGGGGGCAGGCAGACTGGCAGCCCAGGCCACATGGGAGTCCCGTGGCCCCCACCCGGTCTGCCAGGTGCGGGGAGAGTTGCCGAGGGCGTGGGCCAGGTCCAGGTGGTCCCAGAGCCTGGTGAGCTCCCTGCTGCTCCCTGAGGGAGACCCCGCGGCAGAGACCACCTCCCTGAGCCCCGGCCGCACAGCCCCACCCTGTCCGAGTCCCCACCACTCCTGCCGCCCCCAGCAACCAGGCCCCGTCCAGCCCTGCCGCGCGCCAGCATGGCTCCCGGTGTGCAAAAGACATTGATTCTGACGTGCAGAAGTCGGTTCAAAATCTAAAGGAATTTTTAATTAAGACCCAGGAACTCCACCTGTATAATTAAGCCTCTGAAGCCACCGGGCTCCGTGTGACATGGTCAGTTGGGGCTGCCTTGTCCTCAGCTGCCCACGGGAGCGAGATGGGAATGGTGTGAGTCACGAGGGCTGTGAGCTGGTTGGCCTCTCCCTGCCCAGCGGGACACGGGGCCTGGGCTGGCCGCTCCTGTCTGGGCAGAGCTGCGTGGGGTGCTGGCAGCCCCTGCCAGGGGTGGGGAGGGCTAGGAGCTGGGGTCTGCCTGTCCTGGAGGCCCCAGCATATCTGCCCGTCTGCGACCTGCTGCCAGGAGCCTCCCAGGGCCCTCTGGGCACTCCCCGGGCACCGTCCCCCCAGAGCTGTGTCCGCAGGCCCAGATGGGGGCCCTCGTGGTGTGGGGGCCCCGTGGAGCACTTCCCCACGTTGGCAGGTCTGATTTGGGGCTGGGGGTGCAGAAGGCACAGGGTCTTCCCCTGGCAGGGACCCTGTAGACTCAAGCGGGCACTCGGCTGGGCGGTGTGGCCTCAGCTGGCTCTCGGTGTCTGGGCGCCGGCGTCCTCTGGTCTCCAGCCAGGGTGAGCTGGCATCCGAGAGGTACCGCGAGTCCCAGGCAGTGGGCGCTGCCGTTGTCCCTGGCAGGGAGCGAGGGAGGCACCTGCAGGCCCGGCCACCCGGGGCTTCACCAGCAGTGTGTGTGGCCCTGACGGCCCCACCCCTGCCAGAGCCAGGGGGTCCGGGATGTGGGTGGGTGGGCCCCCAGCCCCCTCCTGGCCGCCCCTCGTGCTCTACTGCCAAGGTTTGGGAAGGGTCTCGGCCCAGCAGAGAGGGCCGAGGTACCATGGCAGGACCCCGAGCCAGGCCGCCTTTGAGTGGCTGGGGCACCGGCCACCCTGGCCACCCACTGCGCCCGTGGGCAGGGCGTGGGCGGCTCTCATTGGGCCTGGCTCCACTATTGCCGCTGAGGTCCCGGTCAGGCCCCGGTAAGCAGCCCAGGCCCCTTCCGTCCCACAGGGCCCTCCCCCTCGGGGTCTGGGCCGGGGTCCGGAAGCCAGTGCCTGCTCAGTGCCGGCGGGTGGGGGGTGGGGGGTGTGCTCTAGTGGGGCTAAAGTCTTGAGGTGGCTGCGGGGTCACTCTGGCCAGGAGACCCTCATGGCAGGCAGTCCCGGCCCAGGGAGGGTGGGAATGTTCGCAGTGGAGCCTGTGTCCAACGGCCTTCCAGGTCAGGGCACCCACTTCCGGCCTGGGCGTCCTCTCGGGGGTCTCTGGGGTGGTCCGAGTGGATGTGGTGCAGGCCCAGGGGAAATGGGCCATCAGGAGGCAGGTCTCCGTCCTGGGTCCCCATGTCCGAGGGGCGGGGGGCAGCCGGGGTGGGCCGGAAACCCACCCACCTGCTGGTCAGGAATGTTCGCTGGTGTGGGCGTGGGCAGAGAACCGGGAGCGATGGACCGAGAAGACCCGGGCACCCAAGGGACGGACACCTCCGCCGTGGGACAGGAGGGCAGTCGGGGCCCTGGAGGGATGGGCTGTCCCTAGTGCCCAGGCTGGGCTGCACCGCCTCCCTGCGGGGCTCGGGGCAGGCTGCAGGGGCAAGGGTGCCACTTGCAAGACTGGGGTCCCCCCAGGTCTGATCTCCCTCCCACCGGGGTCCTGTTCCCTGGCCGGGCAGCTTGTCTTCCCCTGGCAGGGAGTGGCAGGTGTTTGCCCCGTGGCGTGAGCCGTCCACACAGCCTGTTCCGTTTAACCAGTAACAATACCCGCAACCCGGGAACCCGTGGCCCAGGGAGACGCACATGGACGCTCTGTACGCGGCCGGCGCTCTGCAGAGATGGGCCCCGGCGGGAGGAGGGAGCCGCCTGCCGCTGCAGCTCCGGGCTGGCACTGGGTTGGGGCCCCTTGAGGCCCGGGACCCCTCACCTCCTCGGCCACCCGGTGGGCGCAGCCTGCCCCCGCCAGCCTCCACAAGGAGGCCCGCCCCCACTCCTGCGAGCAAGCGGCACGCTCCGCACCCGCTGGGCTTGTGGGGGGTGCGACACGGCGTGCAGCGGTGCAACTGTTAGCCCAGCCTCTCCCGTCCCCGGGGAAGGGGCGGGTGCTGATCTGGGCAGCTGAGCCCCGGACTTCTTGCGCTCATGACGCGGAGCCCTGGCGCCACCTGGTGGCCGCCGCCGGGATGGACAGGCGCCGTGCTGGGCGCAGCTTTGAGGGCCCAGGGCACCACGGTCCCACCCGGCTGGACACCCCCTCGCCAGGTGTGCACATGGGCCCCGTGGGCGGGGCGGAGTGGGCGTGTGGGGGCCGGCGTGGTCTGCTGCTGCGTGGTCCTTAACCCGCCGGCCAGCACGTGGTTCGAGCAGGTGAGCATGCTGGTCATCGCGCTCAACTGCGTGACGCTGGGCATGTTCCGGCCCTGCGAGGACGTGGAGTGCCGCTCTGAGCGCTGCACCATCCTGAAGGTGGGTGTCTGCCGGGCGGGCGCGGGCGGCCCCTCCAGGCCGGCCCTCCCTGACCCCTCCTCCCGCCAGGCCTTCGACGACTTCATCTTCGCCTTCTTCGCCGCGGAGATGGCCGTGAAGATGGTGGCCCTGGGGCTGTTCGGGCAGAAGTGCTACCTGGGCGACACGTGGAACCGGCTGGACTTCTTCATCGTCGTGGCGGGGTACGGTGCGCGCCGCGCAGCGCGGCCGGGGGGGGGGGGGGGGGGGGGGGGGGCTTCCACGGAGAGCGCCGTGGCCTGGGCCCCGCTGCACCCCGCCCCGCTGAGCCCCTGCTCTGCCCCCAGCATGATGGAGTACTCCCTGGACGGACACAACGTGAGCCTCTCCGCCATCCGGACCGTGCGTGTCCTGCGGCCCCTCCGGGCCATCAACCGCGTGCCCAGTAAGCACCCAGCCCTGCCCCAGCTCCACACAGGCAGCCTGAGGGACCCGCCAGCCCTCGGAGCCCGACGCTGGGAGGCAATGGCCCCCAGGCACCCTGGAGCCGGCGCAGGTTCCCGCACTGGGGCACGGGGGGCTGGCCCTGCCACTCAGGCCCTACGGGGGGGGGGGGGGGCGCTTTTTGCTAAGGAAGAGCAAGCCAGCTGGCGTGGTTTGCAATCAGGATCCCCAGGGTCCTGGCCCCCATAGGGAAAGTGACAGGGACCACTCTGAACCTCGGGCTCCTCATCCGTCTGGCATCTTGGGTGAGGAGGCTGAGGGCTGAGCAGACCCCTGGTGGCTTTGCTGCCTGGCTCACCCTAGTGTGGCCCAGGGCTGCTGGAGGCTCCCTGGGGGGTGTGGCTCAGCTCTCCCGCACCCTCTGCAGCCGCCCCTCCCTCCCAGAGGAGGCGGCCAGGCTGAGGGCCCGTGCTGTCTCCGGCTGGGCTCGGAGGGAGCGAGGAGGACATCTGCCCCTCGCCCACATGGGCACCGCCTCCACCCCTGCCCCCAAGGGGTGAGATGGGAAGCAGGCCGGCCTGGGCTGGCGCCTTAGGGAGGCCAGAAACCCTCCAGGCCGTGTCCAGCAGCTGTGAGGAGCCAGGTGGAGAAGGCCTCGGTGCGGGCGTGAGCGGGTGGGGGGAGGCGTCCCGGAAACAGCCTGTCCGAATGCTGGTCACCCTCCACGTCCGTGGTGGTCTGGGGTCTCCCTCGGAGGTGTTGAGTGCTGGGCTGAGTCAGGGGCTCCATTTCCGGGCCGGGGGTGCCTGTGAGGCTGCGTGATGGGCGTGTACAGATCTGCACGTGTGTAGGGTATGCAGTGCACACCTGCACGAGTGTGGGGTACACGTGGCCTTTCGGGCCACCCAGCCCGAGTGGCATTGGTGCTCAGGGGCTTGTCTCGCAACAGCCCCCCTAATGCCAGAGTGGCACCCCCAGGGCAGGGCAGGTGGGTCAGGGTCGTGCTGTTGGCCCCAAGTCCTCCTTCCACCCGCCTGGCTCACGCCCTGCGGATCAGGTAGGGCTCCAGTGTGGTGTGACAACTGTTTACTGAACTTCCCAAGTGGCCAGAACCGCCGCCGCCGGCAGCCTGGCCTCCTCCTGGGGCATTCTCCTGCCCCACAGAGGGAAACTCTCACAAACAGGACCACATCCTTCTCATAGTAAGTCCCAGGACACGTCCAGGGCTGCATCCCTTTCTCTCTGCCTGGGGTCCACTCTGACCCCTGGATCATTTATGATTTCTGAGCCAGCTGTCTGGACAGGACAGTGCTCACTCATTCTCTGTCCTCAGCGAACTTCTTCCTCTTGGCCGTTTCTGAGACTTCACTGTCTCTCTTGGCTCTGACTCGCCCCCATCCTGTGAGAAGCCGGTTTCGCCATCGCCACCCCCGGGTGCTGATCCGTGAGACCTTAGTACCCCGCCTCAGACCCAGGGCTCTGCCTGCAGCCTTAGCCCAGCCCTTGCTTAGGTTTTAGGAGAAGGAGCCTCGCCCTTCCCGAGTTCGGGAAGGAAGGCAGGCCCGGGAAGGAGCAAGGGACCCTCGAGGTGTTGGCCACCCACTGCCCGGGTTAGTTTGAGTTCATGCAGCCACAGCACCCAGGAACAAGGGCTGCCAAAGTGCCCCCCGCCACGCCGCTGCCCGCCCCAGTTTGCTCGCTGGGGGTGTGACAAAAGGCTCCCCGAACCCCGAGCCTGCTGGACACCCCCAGGGCAGCCCCAGATGCTGCCGGTCCCCTGAGGAGGCCTCAGACAGCCTGGGTCACCTGAGGACCTGGAGACCCACGTGGCCAGACCCCCGCCCTTCCCTGGGTGCCGCAGCCCCCCGGGTGTGGGTGTCACCCGGGGTTGCTGTGGGGGGGCCCCAGGCCGCGCAGTAGCGTGGACGCAGCTGTGCAGGCCAGGAGGGCTCAGCCGCCCCTGCCCACAGGCATGCGCATCCTGGTCACCTTGCTGCTGGACACGCTGCCCATGCTCGGGAACGTCCTGCTGCTCTGCTTCTTTGTCTTCTTCATCTTCGGCATCGTGGGCGTCCAGCTCTGGGCCGGCCTGCTGCGGAACCGCTGCTTCCTGGACAGCACCTTTGTCAGGTGCGCACGCCCCGCCCTGGTGGCTCCGCCCACCCGGCATGCCCCGCCCCAGAGACTGCCCACCTGGCAGGCCCTGCTCCCAGAGGCTCCGCCCACCTAGTAGCCCCTGCCCCAGAGGCTCCGCCCACCTAGCTCCACCCACCCAGCAGGCCCTGCTCCCAGAGGCTCCGCCCACCCAGTAGCCCCTGCCCCAGAGGCTCTGCCTACCTAGCTCCACCCACCCAGCAGACCCTGCTCCCAGAGGCTCCGCCCACCCAGCAGCCCCTGCCCCCAGGGCTCCGCCCACTGATTAGGCCCCACCCCCAGTGGTCCCCTTTCCTGTAACACAAGTTTGCACACAGGACTTCTGGTGAATGTGTGTCACTCCCCCGCGTGTTCTGTGTCTGTTCCCACTCGTCTGGGTCTGCCCCCCATGTGTGTGACTGTGCTGAGGCTGTGCTGCCTTCAGCATCAGGAACTGTCCCTGCTGGGGTGACACCCCTGGGCCTGGGTGCACCTTCACCTCTCAGCACCTGACTCCGTGTGGGCACGGCCAGCCTGCTCTGCCTCCCAGGCCCCATGAGATGGCCTCGTGCGGGGTGGGGGAGCGCTAGCCTCGGGTGCCGGGCAGGTGGGTGGCACCTTGGCGCCCACTTGTGTGTGGAAGGAGGCCCCAAGGAGCACGACCCTCTGGGCCACCCCAGGGCAGGCATAGCCAGACGGGGCCGGCAGTTGGCAGGGCAGGTGCTACAGGGCGAGCTCTGGAGGAGCCAGCGGTGGGTCTCTGACACCAGCACTCTGTAGTCCAGGAGGCCTGCCTGGAGGGGCCGAGCTCATCTGAGCCTCTGCCTTAAGGACAGTGTCTCTAGGCCACTGCCACGGGTGGGCGGGCGTCCTCTGCTGTCTGGGTCCACGGTGTCACCTGCAGGTGCTCACTGGGGCGGGAGGACGGGGGCTGCCGGTTCCCTGCGGTGTGGGTGGGTCAGGGCGGGTCTGCTTGTCCCCTGTGGGCTGTGCTGTGTCGACTCGCGCTCTCCACCTGTCTCAGGTCAGGGCCAGGTGAGGGACTGGGCTCCGACCGCCGGGGTCACTCCGGGGTCACACAGGCAGGGGCAGCGTGGCGGAGCGGGATTCAGGCTCAGAGGGGCACAGTGGCCGTGGTGTGAGGTCCACACACTCTCAGCGCCCCAATGGCTCCCCGATGGGTCTCCCCCACCCCCCCCTGCCCTGACCTTGACCCCGGCCGTGCCGCTGCCCAGGAACCACAACCTGAGCTTCCTGCGGCCGTACTACCAGACGGAGGAGGGCGAGGAGAACCCGTTCATCTGCTCCGCGCGCCGCGACAACGGCATGCAGAAGTGCTCGCACATCCCGGGCCGCCGCGAGCTGCGCGTGCCGTGCACGCTGGGCTGGGAGGCGTACGCGCAGCCCCAGGCCGAGGGCGCGGGCGGCGCCGCCCACAACGCCTGTATCAACTGGAACCAGTACTACAATGTGTGCCGCTCCGGCGACTCCAACCCGCACAACGGCGCCATCAACTTCGACAACATCGGCTACGCCTGGATCGCCATCTTCCAGGTGGGCGGGGCGGGGGCCTCGGCTTCCCCGTCCACGGTGGGGGGCGGGGTGGCCGGGGCCTCGGTTTCCCCGTCCGTGGTGGGGGGGTGGGGGTGGGGTGGGGACCCCCGAAAGGAGCCCCGCTGGCAACGGCGAGCCCGGCGGGGAAGCGGGTGCAGGACCTGCCCGTCAGCCGCCGCGCCCTGCAGGTGATCACGCTGGAGGGCTGGGTGGACATCATGTACTACGTCATGGACGCCCACTCCTTCTACAACTTCATCTACTTCATCCTGCTCATCATCGTGAGTGTGCCGCGGCCGCACAGGCGGCAAGGGGGCCTGGGGTGGGCGGAGGGGTCTCTGTGCAGCCCCCAGCGGGACGGGGACAGGCCGGTGGGGTGGGCTGTGGCCGGAGAGGCCAGGAGGGCCGTGCAGCCCCCACCGCCCAGTGCTGTCCCAGGCTGCAAAGGGGCCGGGACCACCTCCCAGGCCGCAGCTGCCCACGCACGTGGCCCCAGACACGTCCCTCCCTTGGTCCTCTCGGTGACCTTGTGTCCAGGCGGGTTGGGTCAGTCGGCCAGAAAACAGTCTCGAGGCCCTGGGGTACCAGAGGCCCTGGGGTACCAGGGTACCAGAGCCTCCCTGAGGACCTGGCAGGCAACAAAAACAGACGGACGTCCCCACCTCGTACTCGGATGGCACACGAGTCGCTATGCAGTGACCTTGGCTAAGGAGGAAAGCAGGGGCCGGGGAGGGGACGGTGGCCACAGTCAGGAGTGTCCTGCAGGGTGGCTCACGCCTGTAATCCTAGCACTCTGGGAGGCCGAGGTGGGCGGATCGCTCAAGGTCAGGAGTTCGAAACCAGCCTGAGCAAGAGCGAGACCCCGTCTCTATTAAAAATAGAAAGAAATTAATTGGCCAACTAAAATATATAGAAAAAATTAGCCAGGCATGGTGGCGCATGCCTGTAGTCCCAGCTACTCGGGAGGCCGAGGCAGGAGGATCACTTGAGCCCAGGAGTTTGACGTTGCTGTGAGCTAGGCTGACGCCACGGCACTCACTCTAGCCCGGGCAACAGAGTGAGACTCTGTCTCAAAAAAAAAAAAGCACAGGCGCACCTGCAGGAGGAAAGGGTGAGCCAGAAGGCAACCTGGAGAAAAGGTTCCAGGTCTTCGCTCCATCCCCAGATGGGCAGGAGGCACCTCCTCCGTGCCTCCCGTTCTAGATGCCAGGGGTCAGCGTGGGGCGTGACAGGGACCCCTCCCAGCGCGGGGCCTCCCCTCCGGTCCCGTACCCTGCATGTCCTGGCCCTGGTGTGGGCAGCCACGGTGGGGCTGAGGCACACCAGGGCTGCGCCGGCTCACGGCCACCCGCCCACGGCCGCAGGTGGGCTCCTTCTTCATGATCAACCTGTGCCTGGTGGTGATCGCCACGCAGTTCTCGGAGACGAAGCAGCGGGAGAGCCAGCTGATGCGCGAGCAGCGGGCACGGCACCTGTCCAACGACAGCACGCTGGCCAGCTTCTCGGAGCCGGGCAGCTGCTACGAGGAGCTGCTCAAGTACGTGGGCCACATCTGCCGCAAGGTCAAGCGGCGCAGCCTGCGCCTCTACGCCCGCTGGCAGAGCCGCTGGCGCAAGAAGGTGGACCCGGGCAGCGGCCCGGACCCCGGGCACCGGCAGCGCCGGGCGGGCGGGCGGGCGGCCTCCGTGCACCACCTAGTCTACCACCACCACCACCACCACCACCACCACTACCACTTCAGCCACGGCAGCCCGCGCAGGCCCAGCCCAGAGCCCGGCGCCGGCGACACCCGGCTGGTGCGGGCGGGAGGACCCCCCTCGCCACCCTCCCCCGGCCGGGGGCCGCCGGACGCAGAGTCCGTGCACAGCATCTACCACGCCGACTGTCACGTGGAGGGGCCGCAGGAGAGGGCGCGGGTGGCGCACGCCGAAGCCACTGCGGCCGCCAGCCTCAAGCTGGCCGCGGGGCTGGGCGCCATGAACTACCCCACCATCCTGCCCTCCATGGCGGGTGGCGGCAAGGGCGGGGCCGGCCCCACGCCGCAGGGGACGCAGCCCGGGGGGCCGCCGGGCGCCAGAGGGCACAGCCCCTTGAGCCCGGGCAGCCCCGACGCCTACGAGAAGATCCAGCACGTGGTCGGGGAGCACGGTGAGCACCCCAGCCCTGCCCCGAGGAGGAGGCCGGCGGGACCCAGGCAGGGGCGGGGCGGGACAGGGCCCCCGGGATGTCCAGTTTTGTGAGATAGACCCGCTGCGCTGCGCCCCGGCCGCCCCTAAGAAGGGAGGAGGGACCCCGCGTCCGTCTGTCCGTGGTGAGCTCCAGGCGCTGGCGGGCTCGGTGGGGCGAGGACATGCTGGGCGGGTGGAAGCCTCAGGGCCACGTCCCATTGCCCCGCCCAGCCCCGCCTGGCCACTTCCCTGCA
>VSMF01033205.1:0-27335 GCA_008750915.1 Microcebus jonahi | reverse complement strand
TTTTTTTTTTTTTTGAAACAGAGTCTCACTTTTGTTGCCCAGGCTAGAGTGAGTGCCGTGGTGTCAGCCTAGCTCACAGCAACCTCAAACTCCTGGGCTCAAGCGATCCTCCTGCCTCAGCCTCCCGAGTAGCTGGGACTACAGGCATGCGCCACCATGCCCGGCTAATTTTTTGTATATATACTTTTAGTTGGTCAATTAATTTCTTTCTATTTTTAGTAGAGACGGGGTCTCGCTCAGGCTGGTTTCGAACTCCGGACCTTGAGCAATCCGCCCGCCTCGGCCTCCCAGAGTGCTAGGATTACAGGCGTGAGCCACCGCGCCCGGCCTGCCTTACCATTCTTTAACAAGCATCAATGAATAATTATTTTTCTTTAACACTACACATTCCCTTTATACAGAGTCAAAATCTTCGCTTTTCAATCTGTTGTCACTTGCCACATGTGGCTATTGAGCACTTGAAATGTGGCGAGTCTGAATTTAGATGTGATAGACCAATTCACACCAAATTTCAAAGACTTGGTATGAGAAAAAGAATGTAAGATATCCTGTTAGTAATTCGTATATTGATTACATGTTGAAATCTATATTTTAGACATATCGTATTAAAATTACCAAAGTACTAAAGTCATTTCACTTGTTTCTTTTTACTTTTTAATATGGCTACTGGAAAATTTTAAGTAACACATGTGGCTCACATTATATTTTTTGGACAGCGCAAGTCTAGAGAGCAGCTGGGGTAGGAGAAGGGAGGAGAAAGGGGATCTTGGAGTTCTTCTAAAACCTGGGATGGGAACCTGGGTTTCTCAGCACTGAAGTGTCCCTGCTTGTTAATGAGAAGATAGACATCCTTCTCAGCAACGCACAGCTTTTAGAATGTTCCGAATCTAGGCAGCATTATTTGAGGAGTTGGGCACATGCTCCCTCAGGAGCATGCTTGGGAAGTGTCTGGGATGGCAGCCAATGATTTGTCCTGCCAGCATTTGTAATACAAAGATGCATCTACCCAACTCCTACTCAGCGCTGGGGATTTGGTTCAAGCACTGTATAAAGCCGTCCCCAGCCAGAACACGTCTTAGAAGTCTTCGGTATTCTCTGCTGGATCAATTCCTGGTTGAGCCCATTAGCGTGGGCACAATACCTGTGCCAGTCTGAACTAATTACTGGCCTCTCCTCTGTACATTTTTTCTCAGTATCTCTCATAAATATTTTTTTTTCGCTAAATAGAGAAATAGAATCTCAACCGAAATAAGAATGCTGCATAAACAATATAGCAAAAAAAAAAAAAAAAAATCATCTTTGCATGATGTGTCTCTGGAAAAGCTCAGAAGAGGCTTGTTCTATAACTTCCAGGAAACAGAACAAGAAAGCAGAGGAGAGTGCTTGAAGAGAGACTTTTCTGTAACCTTTCAATTTGGAACCTCATGCCATACATTCTTTCAAAACCTTGTTAAGCAACTATCTTCACTATATAGAAAAAGGTTGTTAAAACACGGATTCCATTGGAGACCTGTGAAAACATTTTCTTGTATCATACCCTTTAGATCAGCAATTGATGAACTTTTTCTGTAAAGGGTCAGATGGTAAAAGTTTTAGGCTTTGTGGGTCTCTGTGGCAACTACTCTCCTTTCATACCACTAAAGCAGCCATAGACAAGAAGTAAAGGAATGGGTGTGGCTGTGTTCCAATAAAACTTTATTTACAAAAATAGGCAGGATTGAGCCTGTGGGGGGGTGTGGGGGAGGCACTGTTTTAAATAGCGCCTCCTGGCTGGGCACGGTGGCTCACTCCTGCAATCCTAGCACTCTGGGAGGCAGAGGTGGGCGGATTGCTAGAGGTCAGGAGTTCGAAACCAGCCTGAGCAAGAGCGAGACCCCGTCTCTACTATAAATAGAAAGAAATTAATTGGCCAACTAATATATATAGAAAAAATTAGCTGGGCATGGTGGCGCATGCCTGTAGTCCCAGCTAATTGGGGGGCTGAGGCAGCAGGATTGCTTGAGCCCAGGAGTTTGAGGTTGCTGTGAGCTAGGCTGACGCCAAGGCACTCACTCTAGCCTGGGCAACAAAGTGAGACTCTGTCTCAAAAAAAAAACCAAACAAACAAACAATAGTGCCTCCTTTGAACAATAAAGAATGTGTAATCACCATGCTCTTGCTTTTTCATTATTAAACAGGTTAAAAACAAACCTTCTTTTAACTCAAGTTAAGAGTTATGCTTAGGGGCCAGGAGCAGTGGCTCACGTCTGTTAACTCAACACTCTGGGAGGCCAAGGCAGGAGGATCACTTGAGGCCGGGTGTTCGAGACCAGCCTGAGCAAGAGCAAGACCCCATCTCTACAAAAAATAGAAAAGTTAGCCAGACATGGTGGTGTGCACCTGTAGTCCCAGCTTCTGCGGAGGCTGAGACCGGAGGATTGCTTGAGCCCAGGAGTTTGAGGTTGTTGTGAGCTAGGCTGATGCCACGGCACTCTACCCTGGGCAACAGAGTGAGACTCTGTCTAAAAAGAAAACGAAAAAGTTATGTTTAAGAAGTTTGGAAAAAAGGAAAGCTAATGGGCAACAGAAGAAAAACATCTAGGTTGTGGCATAAAACCATGGAGTTTGGGATAGTCCCTCAGAAAAGCAAAGGTATTTCTAAAGCCATGAAAAAAAATCTCATCCTCTCAGCAATCTTTTTGGTAGGACTCAATGTGATAACAAAGAAGTCACATCCTGGGATGAAAATCACTTCTTAGTCTTCGTATCTCTGAAGATATTAAAACAATATATACTGTGCCAATAAACTCAGAAATGGCTACTCCGGAAATGCAGATAATCTAAATGAACCAAATATTGATCTCTTGCTAGTAAATTCTCTACAGACGTGATCATGACAACAAGTAGTCTCATGATCCTGGTGACGCGGAGGTTTGTCTAATACAGAGAACCCCACTGAGAGGATGATTCAGCCCGGAAAAGTTTAGCTTCCTGGAACACTGGCTCCATCCTCCAGATTCTAGGCTTTTATCGTCTTCTACAGAATACTGCCAGGATATTAACTGAAAGCAAAGTCACCCTCAGAGAAAACAAATCAAAGCAATGCATCTATTCTCAAAGCAACTTCTTGCTGAAGAAGAAGATGAAAGTTTAAAACAACATTCAACCTTAACAATGAGCTCTAGCATGGAACTGGATCAATTTGGCGTCTCGTTGGTTTTCTTCTGGGAAGAAGCAGGTAAGACTGACGAAGCCACAGGGATGGAAAGGGGGCTCCCCTCAGGAGACATGAAACTGAACGAGATCCGTGGAATTTGCCACCATCTTTTAGTGATATTCATGGACATGACTCTTAAAGATCAAAACCTGCTTGGTATGGGGTTCAGGACACGCTACCCGAAAATATGGCACTTTGGCATATCAAATATTTGAAAATGACAAAAGTTGAGAAAACCACAGAAGCAGGAAGGTCTCTCTGACCTTCCCGTGCCCTTTACCCCCTGAAGTGGATCATAGAACCTGGGAAGAATGTTCTGAGCATCCCCTGAAGCTGGGTGGCCGTAAGATGCTCACATGAGAGGAACCTTCTCGATACTTGGAGGAAGGGAGCATTCTTATCTCTGACAACACAGGAACACAGAGAAGAATCTGAACAAACAGGCCTTGCTAAGTTTCCCCCAATTCATTACCATTAAATTATATTCTTTTTGCCCTATCACATTTCTCCACGATTCTCTGCTCTCCATTAAACCTACCATTAAAAACGCTCAGCTTTAACTATTTCTTCGGGTCTTCCTTTATGAAGGCTCCCGTCTCATGTAAAACCCATATTGAATAAGTGTGTATGCTTTTCTCTTCTTAATCTGTCTTTTGTTAAAGGGACCTCAGCCATAAACCTAAGATAGGTAGAGAAAAATATGATTTTCCTCCCTTACGTGTTTCTGTGCAGCTCACCTGATTTGGCGCACCTTTGGGTTCCAGAACCTCAGCTTTAGGGGCAAAAGTGGTGAGGGCCAACATCTGGCACTGACCTTAACAGAGTACAGATGTGCAGGTAAATGGTACTTTTGCTTTTAACAAAATAGAAAGCATAAGAAAGACATACAGCAGCAAAAGTGACAATTAAGAATAGAAGGGACTTATTCTTGTCTTCTCCAGAAGCTCTCTAGCTCCATTCTTAACTGTCACCTAATTGTCACCCTACACTTTTATTAGTTTGTAGGCTGATACCAAGCAGATGATGACACCGTTGGAACAGCGCCACCACCCACCCAGCTGCCTGGAAAGCACAGTCCCACTGGTCTGCCAGCTCTTTGCCTTCTGTGAACACAGGCCCACATCTGGGCAAGCCACTTACCCGCTTTGCTCAGGAGGCCTTCCTTGGCTCCCCAGTTTGTCATAGGACCCTATTTTACCCTCTCTCAAAAGTCCCTTTGTCCTTGTTCTTTGACACTCACATAGCCCTCTGAACGTATCACAATTCTAACTAAATGCATGTTTCCCTGTAGATTTGTTTCAAGCCTGCCTTCCCATGAGACAGTCAGGTGCAGGAAGGTAAGATGCTCCCCACTGCACCCCAGCCCCTGACACCATGCCTGGCTCAAGAAACACTTGTTGAATGAGTGACTTATAGTCACTTTCCATGTGTTCGTGTCCCACGGTCGATCCAGTGCCTGTACTCTACACAGCCATGCTAGCAGCTGTTCTGGGCTTCTGCACATTCCAAGTTCAAGGGGAGCCTCCAAAAGGGAAAACAATCTCCTGTGGCAACAACCCAGAGGCTGGTTTGTTTCTTAAGTGCCCTTCTTCCTGGTCTGGTTTACATGCACCATTAGCGGCAGCCAAAGCACTCCATTATAAGTGACTTTAGAAATCGCAATCATTAAAATTGAAAACTTCCATTTAAGCCAGACTACCCCTTTGTGATGTTAAAGTGGCCCCTCTGTGCTTCCAACCCTCTCTCTGTGAGGCCTATTCCAGCTTTTAACCTACCTTGTGGGCTTTTGATTTGGAGCCTCTTGTGCTGTCAAGCTGTAATTTTCACAAGTGGAGCCCTAAAGCGCTTTAATATTTTTGTTTGCCAGAATTATTCATTTCATTTCTGTATGTTTGGTAGATGAATTTTCTGCAGCGTCTTAAAAAATAATGCTGTAACTAGTTCCTTACAGCATTTAAAAAATAAAAAGGCCAAAAACAACCATGAAAAAATTAACTGAATAGATAAAATATTTAAATTAGTATCAGAAAGCTTAAATGTAAGCAACACCTAAGTCATCTCAAGCACATTCAACAAGAAAAATTAGAAAGCATACTAGATAAGAACGTTGGATAATGGGGTGCAGAGGTGGATCCTGTTTTTATTTTAAAATTTGAAATTTTGTTCATTAATTTTTTTATTATGTTTTATTTCTTTTTTAAACTGCATCAAAATATTACTGATCCTTCCACAGAAGTTAAACAGAATTACCACAGGACACAGTAATTCCACTTCCAGATATATACCCCAAAAGAATTAAAAAGAGGTACCCCAAAAATATTTGCACATGGATGTTGTCAACAGAAAAGAAGCCAAACTCTACAATTTAAAGAGGTTTATTCTGAGCCGAATTTGAGAACCATGGCCCAAAGCCACGTCTAAGAGTCCTTGAGCAAGTGGACTTGCTGTGGTTGGGTTATAGTTTCATTTTATACATTTCAGAGAGACAGGAATTACACGTAAAGTTATAAATCAATACACGGAAGGTGTACATTCGTTTGGCCCAAAAAGGTGGCACATCTCACAGGTTATAGGTGGGTTTAAAGACTCTTTGATTTATAATTCATTAAAGAAATGAAGCTTTGTCTAAAGGCTTAGAATGTTTTAAGATAAGGAAGTCTCAGCCTGAGCAAGAGCGAGATCCCATTTCTACTATAAATAGAAAGAAATTAGTCAAACAACTAAAAATAGAAAAAAAAAAAAAATTAGCCAGGCCTGGTGGAGCATGCCTGTAGTCCCAGCTACCTGGGAGGCTGAGGCAGGAGGATCGCTTGAACCCAGGAGTTTGAGGTTGCTGTGAGCTAGGCTGATGCCACCGCACTCTAGCCCAGGCAAGAGTGAGACCCTGTTTCAAAAAAAAAAATGACAAGGAAGTCTATTAATCAGACTTCCAGACTTACATCCAGGACCCAAGTGATTTATTATATAAATTGAAGATCTGCAGGTTTGTCTCGTATAACCTTAGGCCTGTTAGTGAGTTATTATACAAAGGATATCTCCAAGAAGGGAGGGGGACATGATGAGGCATGTCTGACCTCCCTTCTCATGGCCAGAAACTCAGTTTTAGGGTATCTCCTTAGGCAAGAAGGGGGTCCATTCAGTCAGCCAGTGTGGGAGAACCTTAATATTTTCTTTTAGTTCACAACGTTTATAGCAGCACTATTTATAATAGCCAAAAGGTGGAAACAAATTATGGTATATGCATACAATGACATTTTATTCAGCCATAAGAATGAATGAAATACTGATACATGCTACAACATGGATGAACCTTGACAACATTACGCTAAATGAAAGAAACCAGATACAAACAGCACATATTATATCATTCCATTTATATGAAATATTTAGAATGGACAAAGCCACGGAAACAGAAAAGAAATTTGTGGTGCCAGGGGGTGGGAGGAGGGGGAGATGGGGAGTGACTGCTAATGCATACAGGGATTTATTTTGGATTGATGAAATGTTTTGGAAAAACATAAAGGTGGTGTTTGCACAAAATCAGTGAACGCCAATGAACTATTCCCTTTAAAACTGTTAATTCTATGTGAATTTCACCTCAATTAAAAAATACATACACAGGTTGAGCATCCCTAATATGAAAATCTGAAACTTTTTGAATGCCTACATGAAGCCACAAGTAGAAAATCACACATCTGACCACATGTGAGGGGTCAAAGTCAAAAACTTGTTTCATGAACAGAATTACTTAAAATATTATATAAAACTATCATCAGGCTAGGTATATAAGGCTTATATGAAACATAAATCAATTTGATGTTTAGACTTAGGTCCTGTTCCCAATATATCTCATTATGCATATGCAAATATTCCAAAATCTGAAATCTGAAACATTTCTGGCCCCAACCAGTTCAGATAAGGGACACTCACTCAACCTGTATTACTGATCTTGATTCAGGAATCGAGATTTTTGGAGCCCCCTTAAATTTTGTGCCTGAAGCAAGGGCCTTTCTTGCCACTCCAAGTCTTGGACTTGTTTAATTTTACTCTTAACTGGAAATAAGCAAGGTAAGAAGTTGAAATAATCTTGGGCCACATACAAATCGATGGTTGAGTTCCAAGTAACACAATGACTCATTTATTTATTTATTTATTTATTTTTGAGACAGAGTCTCACTTTGTTGCCCAGGCTAGAGTGAGTGCCATGGCGTCAGCCTAGCTCACAGCAACCTCAAACTCCTGGGCTCAAGCAATCCTCCTGCCTCAGCCTCCCGAGTAGCTGGGACTACAGACATGCGCCACCATGCCCAGCTAATTTTCTGTATATATATTAGTTGGCCAATTAATTTCTTTCTATTTATAGTAGAGACGGGGTCTCGCTCTTGCTCAGGCTGGTTTCGAACTCCTGACCTCAAGCAATCCGCCCGTCTCGGCCTCCCAGAGAGCTAGGATTACAGGCGTGAGCCACCACGCCCAGCCCACAATGACTCATTTTTGACTTAAAGTCAGTTGCAGCACGTGCCAGGCGACCCTTCCCATACAACATAGCAAAGGCCCAGTTACCCGGATCCTTGCTCGTCATCCTGACATCCTGATACACCAGACAAAAAGCAAACACACTTTCTCCCCAGTGAGGTTGTTGGAAAAAGTTTAATCAGCTACAAAAATGTATAAGTAACAAAGGCCACCTCCAGAGGGAAAAGAAAACTACCCCTTTGGTTCTGGTACATGGAAATATGTATTATTAGATTCCCTTTGAGGCTTTTATATATAGCACATGCTCGGTGGAGAACAGAATGACTCTGTAAGAGTATGGTGACGACTTCAGATAGTTCCTTCATCTTGAGTTCAATTTCTTCAGAGGCTTAAAAAAGAAAGAATGTAAGTATAAGCAACATCAGAAACTGAAAATACAAGTCTTTACAATAGCTGCAGCTAACCTCTGCCCCATTTTGGCTTGCTCCTGAAAATCTCTTTGTTTGAGGCAAATGAACATGAATATTCCACCCCTTGGTGCAATATGAAGACAGCTCACACTAGAGCCATTATCTCTGCACAAGTCTTCCAGAAGCTGCTGTCTCTGCTAAAGAACAGCCTATCCAGTGCAAGGCCTTCCATAACCCCCAGGGTAATCCCAGGCAATATCTGCCTCTGAGCATAAATTTAATAAAGCTCTCCAAGCTATCCTCTGTAAGAGCACATTATAGAGCCACGGGGAAAGTAAGGTGCCCTTGGACACCAAGCCTGTCTCTTGCTTCTTCCTACAAAGAAATAAAATACTACTATATTTTCTACAAATCCGTGGAAGTCTGCTTTTCTGAGTGACCTACACCAGGGGGTCAGCAAACTTTTTGTAAATAAAATTCTATTGGCACATAGCCATGTCCATTTATCTCTGCATCGTCTGTGGCTGCCTTCCTGCTATACTGTTGAGTAGTTACCACAGAGACTGCATGGTCCACAGCCTAAAATATTTACTATCTGGCCTTCCAGAAAAAGTCTGTCAGCCCCTGACCTAGACTATTACAACTCTAAGCACAACAGCCTCCAGGTAGGCAGTTATAGGTGTACTTATATATTTATTCCTGGCCTCAGGTACATTCCATTTTCCCCCAATACTAATTCTTGACAGTCCCATGGGCTGTCCCGTCTGTCCTGCTAACTGTGCCAGTCACTTAAGAGCATCCCAAGGGAGCAGGATCCTGTGATGGCCACCTCTACACCAGGTTGACAGCTTGTCTATAAAACAAACAATACTCGAAGATTCTACCTTACCCTTGCAGGCAGTCCCCATTCCTCCAAGTCGCGTGTTAGTTTCAGTTTATTTCCAACTCAGCTAGCCTTGGCTCTGAAAAGCTGTCATCACTGGCGTCACTGTATCTATCACTAGATAAAAAGAAGAAATAATTTAGCAAGGTGTAAAAATAAACCCCGGACAATTATTCAATTTGCAACCCCAAACGCATTCCATATTAACCCCCACTCAGAGAAAACACTAAGGAATATTCTTTTAGCACTTTCTAGTCACTACGGGAATAGGTTAGTCCAACTACACACAGCAGCTTCCTTCTTCTGGTCAGAGAAACCAGGCATTTGCTTTCATCGGCCATTGGAAGTTACTTAATTCAGAAAATTTTAGAAAGCATTTCAATTTAGATCGAAATTTATAATCTCCTGAAGACCACTGGTCATTTCTAAACTTCAACAAAAGTCTTGACAGCAGATTGCTCTCCTGCCCCCTTCCCTATTGTTTCCCTACCAGGGCTGTTCCATTAACTAATTGATTTAAAATGAAAGCCTTAGTGGTTGGATCCATTTATTTTCTGTGATCTGCTCTTGTCATACTAAGGCCTCAGTCTCAGTCTATATGAGAGATTGAGCATCACTCGGTCCTACTCCTACTGATCTCAATTTGTTCTTAAGTGCAATAACAACATAAAATACTACCTGGATCTTCAGTTTATTTTCATTTTTCCCCCTTCTGATGCCAACTGTTTCCTTTGGCAATGAGCAGGTTCGGGACACGCTACCTCAAAATATGGCACGTTGGCACATCCAATATTTAAAGCTGAAGGGATTTGAGAGACAGCATGTGCAGGAAGGCCTCTCTTACCTCCCCCTGCCCTTCCACCCCTGAAGCAGGTCCTAAAACCTAGGAAGGATTTTCTGACCTTCCCTGAAACAGGGCAGAAGAGCCTCAGGTGAGAGGTGTCTTTCCTAAACCTGGAAAAAAGGAGTGTTCTTATCTCTGAAGACACAGAAGAGAATATGGACAAACAGGCCTTCCTTGGTTTCCCCCAGTTTATTAGCATTAGATCATACTCCTATTGCCCTATCATATTTCTCCATGACTCTCCACTCTTCAAATCTACTATAGAAACACTAGAGTTTACCTGTTTCTTTGAGTCTTCGTTCCTTATTTAGACTCCTGTGCCACAGACCACTTATATTAAATAAATGTGTTTGTTTTTCTCTTGTTAATCTGCCTTTTGGGATAGGGGCCTCAGCCATGAACTTAAGATGATCAGAGGAAAAACTATTTTTCCTCCTTTATGTCAACATGAAAGAACTAGAAACGGTAAGCACAGCTGTGTGTTCCTGACTACATTGGTCAAACACTAGCCATTTTTTTTTCCAGCGGCAGGTTGGGTTTTGTCTGTGTGTTTAAGAACCGCAGCGTCCCCCTAGACACAGATTGTGCTTGCCTCTGTGTTTGAGGATCATGGACGCTCCTCATCATGGAGGAACCGGTTATCTCAGGCAGCAAATTCCACAGAGAGCTTGAACTTGGTGGTCATGAGGGCTCAGATGTGCATTTTGGCTCCAGACCCAGAAAACACCCAGCAGTGCACATAAAAAATGTTACTGTACTCTCCAAACTTGCCTTGGAATGCTATCTGCTTCAGATCATATATTCATTATGATTTATAGGCCCATGGCAGGAAAGTTTTCCATTCCAAAAAACGTTCTCATAGGTCCAAGGGTTTGAGAAATAATTTGCACAATTATGCAATTCTCAAACTTGGAAATATATGGGGATGCTCTGATTACCTTGAGTCATATACAGTATTCAAGATAGTACTGATTATTGACATACATGTTACCATGTTGGGTTCCCTTAGAAATACACCTTCTCCATGAGATAGCTTTATATTGTTACTTTTGTGATCTAAGCCATGGGCTCTGTTTGGGGTTCCTCTTGCTCAGTTCCAAATAAATCAGCACACTGATCAACTCCACTAGAGCTCTACTGATTTATGAAGATGATATTGCCAGGACACGTTTCATGCCTGACCTTTCTAACTTTGGCCAAGCTTTTGCTGACTTATAGCAATAAAAGTCTGAATTCCATAACAGGTGAAATTCCTATTTTGTTCTGCTTTTTAAAGGGAGGATAGGAACAACTGGAGAAACCCTACACTAGAAAACAAGCTAGAAAACAAAGATTTTACTCTAAACACACTGAGTGAATATCAGTAAATGAGTCAAACCATAAACTACAATCTATTTTCTGGTTCACATGCTCATTCTCCCCCTGACTTTTGGACAAAATAGTGAAGGTAGAGGGGCACTAGAGTATGGAGAGGAGATAAAAGGTTAAGAAATGACAGAAAAGACAAGATATGTTAGATAAACATATGAAACACATCCTTAAAACCAATCAAGTAAAATATAGCTCCTAGTTATACTTTAGTTCAGAAGCATCGCTTCTACTATTACATAGGAATAACTGAAGAATATTTTTTAAAACCTGGGCCCCAAAATGTTCATATATCCTTATGCACACATTCTCCCTACTCAAATGTAGAATTCTTCCTGGTTCTATGCAACATTTCATGTCACAGAATTAGCAAAGCAAGGGGATTTGCAAGTTGCATTCAACTCCCTCTCTGAGAAGAAATGAAGGTCAAGGGCATTCAAGTGACTTACCTGGCATACAGCTCATTCAAGGTGAGGCCAGAATCCCCATCATACTCACCCAGGCCACAAGTTGGGGTTAAAGCTGCAATACAGCAGGGCAGCAGGGCCCAACGGGGTTATGTCCCCTAACACAGGTAACAAGGGTCAAAAGGCCAAGGGAACTCCATTTCCTTGGGTGTCAGATTTTACACCCACTTCCCCCACCACCTCTAAGCCTGGGGAAGAATAGAGTGGGCTCATATCTTCCCCCTCACACTCCTGGTTATACTATTTATTAGCCACAGACCTTTGGACAGGTCACTTGACTCCCGAGAGTCTAGAAAAAGTGGCAATAACACCTACAAACTAACCAAAATGTTTATAAGGGCCAAAAAGAAAATGCATAAGCTTGCTTTGAAAACTATATAAAAATATAAGCCCTTGCTATTTATGGGGATTATGTATTCATAACATGGTATCTCCCAAAAAGTCATGGAAACATAAAGAATCAATGAAAACTGCTAAGTGCATGATTTTCAGAATTGTTTCCTAAACCAACTGTAATTTCCTACCCACATTAACAAGTGGGCTCGGGTGGGTCTGTTTCTAACCTAATGGCTGTCATTTCCTATTTGATGGCTGTCTGCCCCAAACTCTGCCAACACATCAAAATGGCACAGGCTGAGTCTAACAAAATGAGGCTCAGCTTGAGTTTATTCATGTCCAAGGTTAATGACTGGGTTCACTAATTGCCTTTCATACGTGTTCAGAGACCAGGGTAGGACAATAAAATACACCACGACACTCAAGAACAGAATTATCAAAATAGGCATCACTGCTGAACTTGCTGATTTTAGGATGTTCATCTGCCAGCAAAAAACAAGTGCTAGAAATAAAATGAGGGTTACCATGTGAAGGCAGAACAGCAGTGGCTCTTGCACATGCAATAAAATGTGAGTGCCACTCCGAGCTGCCTGTGACTTAGGGGTTCATTTCTGTTTCACACAGAACAAACAAAAGATGTCATCAGCTAGATTTATCTGGGTGTATTTTCATTCAATTCAAGACATCTCAGCTCTCTCTTAAGACTAACCTGTCTTTTTTAGTAATATTTTCCACATACATAACACACATACTCAGGCACACAAGGTCTCCCTGGAAAGAATTATCAGATATTAGGGTCTTGCATGTTAAATTTTATGAAGTGCCACAAAATACAGACGCATTCGTGTGTGTGTGTGTGTGTGTGTGTGTTGTTACACTTGAGGAGGGGAAAGTTTTAAAATTGCACTGTCCAATATGGTAGCCACAAGCAACGGTGGCTATAGAAATTTAAATCAATTATAATCAAAGAAAATTTAAATTCCATTCCTCCCTTACGCTAACCACATTTCATGTGCTCAGTGTGGTTAGTGACTGCCACATTTGATAGTGCAAATTATAGAAGATTTCCATCAGTGCAGAAAGTTCTATAGGATAGTGATGATTTAAAAACAAATAAATAATGATTTAAAGTAAACAAACTACAGTCACCATGCAATGGTCCTCATCATTTCCTAAAAAGGTTTTTTTTAAAGGTCTGACCACCTATCGTTAATTAAAATCACAGCAAATATCTCTTATGCATGCATGTGCCCCCCAAAATCATGGAAACTCTTTTTTAAAAAGCTATTTCATGATACCATTTCTTGCAGGACAGAAATCAAAATCACCAGCAGCCAACACATTGGAATCAATATCCCTACAACACCAGCTCCACTTCTAAGATGTGACCACCATGGTCCACATGCAGTTCTTGACAAACAAAAGGCTTGTCATAGCCAAGTTTGTTTGTCAAAGACTTCTAATTCCTAATAAATTCTCAATATAAAAAAAATACATATTCCAAGGCGCTAGGGAAAGAGTACAGTAACGCCTCATACATCCCACCTTCTATGCTACCCCAAGGCAGCCATTAAACCATTTCTTGTCCATTAACAGAAAGAGGTGGTTGGAATTTAAAATTTTTGTAATGACACAGTTAGGATTCCCAGCATGCATGAGTTCCTATAACATCAAAATCCATTACATGTGAAAAAGCATGTTTTAAAAACAGGTTGCCATGCACACAGTTTTCCCCAAAGCATTGTTACCGCTATACTTACTTCCTTCGTAAAGGGCCCCTGGAAGCCATAAAATATAAGAGCAACGAAATAAAAACTTAGTTTGCTTTGAATGAGTTTTGCATTTCATAGTAAACAGTAGCATACAACCCAGGCAGGGTGTTAAAAGCACAGAAGTCTGTATTTGCTATTAACTCCATTCCTGGCTGGGACAACATTATCAACTCTGCAGTGAACCATGATCAATAAAGAGTGCCTTTTACCCAACATTTAAGCCGCCAGGGAAGATGTACTCAAATGTGGCTTATTAACAATAATTTCCCAGAAAAAAAATCTCAAGGTATAGTGTTAAAGTCAAACAATCACAGGGGGAGACTGTTTTAAAAGGTGTTTAAAAGAACTGTTCAAAAAGAAAGCAAAACAGAATCTTTTTTTTTTTTTTTCAATTTCCGTTCACTTTTGCTTAAAGTGTAACACATTAGGGGAAAGTGGTATTTTGATAGCGCTTTAACACATTAACTGACATGTGAGTTATATTTAACTCATGCTAGTTTTGAACCTGGGGCCTCGTGAAGCATATGTAACTCACCTGTCTCTTGACCTTGGGAGCCAAGGTAATTATTTTTCAAGTTACAAATAACTCACACACAGAAAACAATACAAAATAACAAATTTTTCATTAAATTAGAAAGGATCATTTTGTTTTTAAAGTTTTTATTCTACTTTTCCAATAAAACACCATGGCCCCAAGGAAAAAAAATTTTTTTCTAGCATGGCAGTCAATGTGTTAAAGTTTACAAAGCACCACCGAGACTGTTCCTCACAGCAGCCCTAAGGAGGAGGACCAGGCAGTTTAGGCTCAGTGACTTGGATACTACTCAGTGAGTGGCAGACCCAGAAGTCCAACCCATAATGTCTGTTCTACTCATCCATACTGTCCCCACAGAATAAAATATTTGCACTATATATTCCAAGAATGGCCCCTGGCAACAGCAACTGTGCAGCCCAAAAGCCAAAAGCAAGGCGATTCTAAGTTTGAAGCAGTGCTAGAAACTAAATGTTGATTCATGCAGGGGAAAAGAGCAGCTTACTCTCCAAATTCAAGCAAAAGCAGAGCCACCTAACGTGAGATATAAGTGTGCCTTAGAGAGAGAAATGCACCCTCTGGAGTCAGTGGAGGAAGTGCTCTCACTTCCCATGCCAGCCACGAAGTCTGTGAACTGGTATCCTAATAGGATGCAGACCCCTATTCCCCTCTCGCTAAGGAGTTCAGGAATGTATATTGACAGCCAAGCAACAAAATGGCACGGTGCGTTCAGGGGATGGCAAGCTGCTCTATATGGATTTGTGTGCATTTTATCCTATAAATCAAGGGAAGCCATTGAGTGTTTTTAAGTACCAAAATAATGTAGGGAGATCATTCTAACAGCAGAAGATGGATTGGGAAGAGGAAAGCTGGAGGCAGAGAGACCAGGTAGGAGGCTTTGCAGGAGGCAAGAGACAAAGGAGACCAGAACTAAGGCAAACTTAACAATAAAAGCATCATCATCATTCCCATTTAAGGTCTTCCCATAGACCAGGCACTGTGCTAAGTGCTTTACATTTTAGTGTGAAACATAACCTCCATCTCTGCCATGTCAAGTGGGGACTTTTATCAGCCCCCTTTTATAAAGAAACCGAAGCACAGAACAATGAATGGGGTCACAGCCAGCTGGAAAATAAAAGAGCCGGTTGGAACTTGGCTGACTTCGCTAGAATCCAGACTCCAGAATCTATCCAGGGGTCCTCAAACTTTTTAAACAGGGGGCCAGTTCACTGTCCCTCTGACCGTTGGAGAGTGCGCACTGTGGGCCCGGGACGAGTCGGCTGCTAAGCAGGACAGGCAGCGGGGGCAAAAACACCCGGAGGGCCGGATAAATGGGCTAGGCGGCCTGCATGTGGTCCGTGGGCCGGAGTTTGAGGATGCCTGGCTATGCTCTGAAGCCCAGGCATACTCCCTTGCAGCCTGGCAGAAAACAGGGGGAAGATGGCGTGGATTCCAACATTAGGAATCTCCAAGACCTGCTGACTATGAGCTACTGGGGGTGAGGGGACGAGGGAGGAGGAATCTGAGCTTCCCCACGGGAGTGCAGCCAGGTCACACGGTGTGGACCATGCGATCACTTGCAGGAAGATGTTTATCCTGATGTTAGTTACTCGTGGCAACCTGGGAGCAGCCCTTGAGTGCGACCATAGAAGAGAGAACAAGCTCTAATGCCAGCAGCATTCCCGACACTGCTAGGACTGTGTGCTTGCAGGTCTGTGTCCTTTCCAAGACTAGGGGTCAGTAGCTGAAGATCCCTGGCACACAGTCTACGAATGGGGGCATTGGAAGTATGTTTGGGCAGTTTTCCAGGAAGTAGTCCCACAACTTTCATCACAATCTCGGAATTGTGATGACACAATTGTCATCACAATCACAATTGTCATCAATGTGTGATTGACTGTTATCTCCCAAAATTTAGAGAATAATAATATTCCCCGAGGAGTCACCCGTGACAGGGAATGTGTTCCTATTCAACTAGCACTTGCTCCTCTAGCACCCAGCAGAGTGGTGGGGACAGAATAAGTTGTAATCCAGGTGCTGGGCGGAGTAAATGCTCAAGTATGCAGCCGTTAAACATTAGGAACATCATACAACTTGGAAAACTGCAAATGAGGTGTCAAGTTCAAAATACAAGCTTCTGTAATAAATAAGGAATTTATATTGATATTTTGAGAACATATGAATAATATCCTGTTTCCCACAACTATCATCTGGTGGTTTTGGCATCCACCAATGATCGTATTCGAATCAAGTATTACATCGGGGGTTGCTTCTATATATATTTTTTTAATTTTTTTTTTTAAAGACAGGGTCCCGCTCTGTCACCTAGTGTGCAGTGATGTCATCATAGCACACAGCAACCTCAAACTCCTGGGGGCTCAAGCCATCCTCCCACCTCAGCCTCCCCAGTAGCTGGGACTAGAGGTGCACACCACCATGCCTAGGTAATTTTTCTATTTCTTGTAGAAATGGGGTTTCACTTTTGCTCAGGCTGGTTTCAAACTTCCAGCCTCAAGCAATCCTCCCACCTCAGCCTCCCAAAGTGCTATGATTACAGGCGCGAGCCACCAGAGGGCCTGCTTCTACATTTTTCATTGGCTTTTTTTCTTTTTCCTTTTTTATTTTCTGAGTATCATTATGGACGGATGGAATTTCAAAAAATAAAATGTGTTATAATCTAATATTATCATTTCTCCTCTTGATGTTCAAATTGCCCAAAATAAGGCCAGTAGGGGCCCTTTTAAGTTGGCTCCTGTGATCTTGTAAAAAATATTCCCCATTCATTCTCAGCTGCTCCTTGCTTTATTTTATTTATTTACTTATTTATTTTTTAGACAGTCTCACTCCGTCTCCCTGGGTAAAGTGTCATGGCATCATCATAGCTCACAGCAACCTCAGACTCCTGGGCTCAAGCAAACCTCCTGCCTCAGCCACCTCAGTAGCTGGGACTACAGGCACGTGCCACCATGCCTGGCTATTTTTTCTATTTTCAGTAGAGATGGGGTCTCTACTGGGGTCTCTATGGGGTCTAACTGCTGCCATTCTGTAGGTAACCAGGTGAGCTGAGAATTTGGCTCACTGGCTCTAAATCCCAAAATAATATCCTTATTGCAACTTCGCAGGCACTAAAAGATAAATGTTCTCCACTAGGCAGAATGCAGAGACTGCAGCTCAGATATACTTGCTCGAAGCCAAGGATATTTACACTCCGTACATGTGCCATACAGTTGAATATCATCAGAGCCAATTTCTGGGAAAGGAAGTCATTATTCTAGTGTTCATATTCCTTGTCACATTTGTTTAGGGTTGATTACAAGCAGTAATCTTGTTTGACAGAAATACAGCCCCAGCTCAGCTCACATTAGAGCCTGCCATCAAAGCGGTCATTTGCTTTTCAAAGCTCACTAATCCCATGGAGCTGGGCAGGGAGGAGTTGAAGTGCAAGGCTCCTCTGGAATCCTGGTGTCTGTCATTGGATTAATTCATAGTCAACACTCTTAGTTGGCAAACCCCCTGCAGTGTGTCAAGATCGGACTAAACTACATCCATCCTTCCCTGCTACCTGCATTTATTACTTTAATGGGTAATAAACAACCCCTGTGTGAGAAGGAGCCAGGGAGACAAAGATAAATATTAATAAGATGCTGGCTGCCCTTAAGGAATGCACCAGTTTATGGTTGATTCATAGGACTTCTCTCAGTTCCGTGGAAGCCTAGTTGTCAGCTGTAATTCCAATGCCTGCATCAGAGTTTTGTTAGGGGTCTTTCCTTCCCTCCGAAATACATTGTATCTTTTTTTAAATTTTGAGACAGAGTGTCACTCGCCCCGCTAGAGTGCATTGGCATCATTGTAGCTCACAGCAACCTCAAACTCCTGGGCTCAAGTGATCCTCCTGCCTCAGCCTCCTGAGTGGCTGGGACTACAGACATGCGCCACCATGCCTGGCTAATTTTTTCTATATAGTTTTAGTTGGCCAATTAATTTCTTTCTATTTTCAGTAGAGACAGGGGTCTCCCTCTTGCTCAGGCTGGTTTCGAACTCCTGACCTTGAGCGATCCACCTGCCTCAGCCTCGCAGAGTGCTAGGATTACAGGCGTGAGCCACCGCGCCTGGCCAATACATTGTATCTTGCTTAAAAGTCTCTAGCAATCAGTCAGTTTTCTCAGAAACGACTGGGGGAGCTGTACTCAGAGACCGCCAGCCTGCAAGCAGGAATTGGTAGGCCGTGCAGCACGCATGTGGGCAGTCCACACAAACCAGACGGCATTCGTATCTGAGGTGGTGCTTGCAAATAGCCAGATGGTTGAGTGAATTATTTCTCCCAGCCATCTAACTTGCTCTACTGTCACCCTCCTTCTTTCAGTGTGAGAACCTGAAATAACGGAGTCTATAAAGTGGCTGGGGAGGGTCACAGCACACATCTGACATGGGACAACACTGGAATGTCTGATATGCTGTGCAAGCCATGCAGCCTCAGGACACAGGAAGCTCTCCTTCAGAGGAAGTCTCTTATGCAGAAGCACGACACATGGGCCAGATAAAGCGAGCTGCTCCACTGAAGCAGAGAAGAGCCCAGAGCCTCCTCAGCCTGCTCCTCGTGGCGGCCCAGACTCCAGCTCTGCGGGCACAGTTTCAAAGCCAGTGCACTAGTTCAAGACTGCAAGCGGTGACCATTAATTCAATTAGACGCACAACATGCAAAATATGTAAAGTTGTTCCCATAAGGAACACACAGCGAAAGGAAATGCTAGAGAGCTGTGCGATTCTGCTAGCAAGTTATGCCACAAATAAGTAGGCTTGTGTAACACAAGTGCACACACACCCCATGCACAGACCCTGGCAGCCCTCAACTGCGATACTACAAGGGTTGTTTGCTGGCATGAGCATTGGCAATGGTAATCTTCTAAACAACATTTATCTAATTATTGTGATAATAACCCCTACCTGCACCTATGATATGCTGGCTAGTCCTTCCACTTTCAAAGTTATTACGTACAATATTCTTTTTTTTTTTTTGAGACAGAGTCTCACTCTGTTGCCCAGGCTAGAGTGCCCTGGCATCAGCCTAGCTCACAGCAACCTCAAACTCCTGGGCTCAAGTGATCCTTCTGCCTCAGTCTCCCAAGTAGCCAGGACTATGGGCATGCGCCACAATGCCCGGCTAATTTTTTATATATATTTTTAGTTGGCCAATTAATTTCTTTCTATTTTTAGTAGAGATGGGGGTCTCCCTCTTGCTCAGGCTGGTTTTTTTTTTTTTTTTTTTTTTGAGNCTCGCTTTCTTGCCTAGGCTAGAGTGAGTGCCGTGGCGTCAGCCTAGCTCACAGCAACCTCAAACTCCTGGGCTCAAGCAATCCTCCTGCCTCAGCCTCCCGAGTTGCTGGGACTACAGGCATGCGCCACCATGCCCGGCTAATTTTATATATATATATATTAGTTGGCCAATTGATTTCTTTCTATTTTTATAGTAGAAACGGGGTCTCGCTCAGGCTGGGTTTGAACTCCTGACCTTGAGCAATCCGCCCGCCTCGGCCTCCCAGAGTGCTAGGATTACAAGCGTGAGCCACCGCGCCCGGCCTCAGGCTGGTTTTGAACTCCTGACATTGAGTGATCCACCTGCCTCGGCCTCCCAGAATGCTAGGATTACAGGCGTGAGCCACCGCGCCCGGCCCATACAATATTCTTGAATGAAAACAAGTAAAGATAAATTCCCCCCAAACTAATACTTAAGTGTAATGAAATTTCAGTGAAAATCCCTAAGGAATTTTTTAATTCAAATCTGATTTTAAAAATTGTTGTACAGTCTGCCTGGAAGAATAGCAAAATACATTAAAAATGTTAATAATAATGGGAGTAGGGTGGATTAGGTCTTCATTTATAATAATGCTATGATAATGAAAAGGATGGTAAAGGTTCTGATATAAGAGATAAAATTATCAATGAAACAAAACAGAAATCCCTGAAACAAATGCAAATTACCCGATTTACTAGCAATTTCACGGGGGTAGGGGGCGTGGGGGGGGGTTGTCTGATCCCTACCTCACACATTTCTCTGAAAATAAAGTCCATATACTTTATAGATTTAAACTATAGAACAGAAACCACAAATGTGTTAAAGGAAAACACCAGGGTTATTATTTATATAATCTATCCATAAGGCATGATACTAAAGGCAGAATTCATAAAAGATTTGACTACATAAATTTTTAAAAAAACAAATAAGGACTCTATAAAGTCATTATCTAAAACTCTTTAGGAAGAATAAAAACTACCACTAAAAACTTAGAAGAAAAGCAAAATCATTTGGAAAATTATTTGCAACCTAACAAAGGATTAATGTCCTTCCTATAGAAAGAACTTACCAATCAGTAAGAAAAAGAATACAATAACAAAATGAAAAAAGGGGGCATAAGCTGCGAACAAGCTATGCATAAAACAAAGAGCCAATAAACATATAAAATATTCATATATATTTATCAAAGAAGCAACAAAAGAAAATCTCATTTTCTACTTACCAAAATGACCAAAATTTCTAAAATAATACCCAATGTCAGCATGATTTGGGAAGCTGACCCATTACTGCTGTGGGCATGATTAAATTATTTTCATTAAGAGGAAAACAATGTGTTTAAGAAGAAAAAAAATGGATTCTTCACTTTTAAACACAATTTCTAGTTCTATGAAATTTTGTGAGAAACCTAAGATGGTAGTAACTGTGCATCTTAGGTCATTGCTGGGAGCAGTAAGCTGGTTACCTGGAAGAGAGTCTGCAGCCCTGTTGCAGGTAGGTGTTTAGGCTCCCAGTTGCTGCTAGTAACAGCCCCAGGTACGGAGGGGAAGGCTTCAATGGCCTCGAAGAAAACTCAGGATGGAACTGGACGCCAACAAAATAGGGATGATCTGAAATAAGAACAATCATGATGCGATTGAAACAGACAGATATGAGAACTGCTATAAAGGTCTTCATATCTTTGAATAAGAAAACTCATGAAAAAGTAAGATGACAATTTAACATGTTATCATCATAGTCAGTTATTTTCATGATCCACTTCTGAGTGGAATTCCAAACTGTAAAACACATCTCCCTTAAAAAGAGATCCGGAAAGTTCACCTGTGGAAGGTGTTAGAGTGAGCAAAGCCAAGCAAAAATTTTTGAATGGCAAGAATTCTGCTTTCCCAAAATCTGCCTGCTTTTCAAAGGCACTTTGAAGACTTCCATTGGCTCTATTTCCATGGTATCCCTGGGCCTTTAGGCTACCCCTGGGTCATTCTTTCTTTTAGATGGCTATCGGCCATTTTCTACAAGGTCTTCAACTTTCCCAAGGGAAGGGTCCCCTGGGATAAACCAACACAATGCGGACCCACTGGGCTATCCCTGGGGCTACAAGAAATACAACTGCTTTTCTAAGTCACAGCTTTAAGTTGGAGATGAATCAAAGCACCATGAAACACAGGATTTTTTGGATAAAGTGATTCAGAGCAATGAACCATTCATTCAAACATTCTGTCCCCTGGCTATGACTCAAACTAAAGATAATAAAATATAATAAGTTTCATAGGGGGAAGTAAATCTAACTTTAAAGCTTTCAATGAGCTTATCAAATCATCTAAAAATCCAATATGGAATTCAAAATCACAAATTCCCATCACTTACCACTGAGGACCTAAAACTACTACTACAGTAATAAGGAAATGGTGATCAAACAGAAATATCTACTCTCCTAAGATTATTATTTAAAGCTCTGCTTGGCCAGGGGATGGTGACTCACACTTGTAATCCTAGCACTTTGGGAGGCTGAGGCAAGAGGATTGCTTGAGGCAAGGAGCTCAAGACTAATCTGAGCAACATCCTGAGACCTCATCTCTACAAAATAATAATAATAACAACAACAATAATAAAAATAAAAATTGCTATATAAAATGGTAGCCACTAGCCACACATGGCTATTAAGCACATTAAAATTAATCGGGCATGTGCTCAATGGCCACATGTGGCTAATGGCTACCATATTGAACAGGGCAGAACAGTTCAATCATTGCAGCAAATTCTATTGGACAGCTCTGATCTGAGAAAAATCCAGTGTAGAGATCCTCTACATCTAAGAAGCAGCCTTTTTGAATGACAGGGACACTCAGGTATGAAAGCTTGGTGAAGGCAATGAAGGCCACTTTCTTTCTCCCAGGAATGTATCCCCTCAAGAAAAGAAGAGAAATCATCCACACTTAGAAAAGAAATTAAGCAATGTGGCTTTAAATTCAAGATGCAATAAATCTTACAGCATAGCATCTAGGGATGTCTTTGAAAGAAAGCAGACAGTAATTGTGTTTTTGTACCACTACAGACAGAAGCTGAGCAATGGATATGTCACAGCCAGGGACAGAATATTTAAATGAATGGATCATTGCTCTGAATCATTTTATCCAAAAAAAAAAATCTTCTATGCCAACGTTTGAGGAGAGCCTAAAAAGTTTTTATTTTGATGATGTTCTATCCGTCAGACAAAGTACCTTTAAAATAATGCTCTTACTTGCTTTAAACCAAATTCTGACATTATACTAATCTCAGGCTTTGTTGTTCCTCTTGAAATCCTTCAAGAACAGTGGAGATTCACGGATATGCTTCTCAGGGGGACCTAAGATCAAAATCTTCTGGGAAATTTTTCCTAATAAAATGAATTCCCTTGCAGTCAGCTTTTAAAAATTGCAAGGCTTTACAGCAGCTCTCGTTTCTTTCCAATCCACATGAAATTCGAAAGCATCAATGGGAATCTAAATCCTTATGATGAAAGGAGCTTCTAAGTATTTGCTGACAATAATGAGAACCAAGAGAATTAGAAGAAAATAAGCACTTGAACAAAGCAAACAAATAGTAATTTGCTTAAGAAATTCTCTGCCTTCTCACACGCTAGAAAGATTTAAGAGGGTTCGATACCAAACAGTGATACACACTTTAATTCTAAAGGATGAGCATTTCCATCAGAAATATTCCTGGAAATACATCCTTACTATTTTAATTCAAAACTCTAGGCATGAATTAATCATTTTAGGTGGAGTGTGAAAACAAGAGGAACATAGGCAAAGAATTTATGAAGAAGAAATTAAAACAAAACAAAACAAAACAAAAAAAAACAAAGAAACAATAAAATTCCACAGGGTTGATGGCAGAAGGACGGGACGACCTGGGTTTGCTCCAGGCCTGCGAGGGCCTAGCTGAATGGCTCTAGACATGTTACTTAACCTCTTTGCACTCCAGTACCCTTCTCAGTAAAGCACGAATAGCATCACCTGCTTTGTTAGGTACATAAGGCATGCAGAGTCCCTAGCAAGAGGTCTACTGCAGGGGTCCTCAAACTTTTTAAACAGGGGGCCAGTTCACTGTCCCTCAGACTGTTGGAGGGCCGTTGGAGGGTGCAGCACACATTCCACACATGCGCACTGTGGGCCTGGGACGAGTCGGTTGCTAAGCCGGACAGGCAGCCTCGGCAAAAACACCCGGCGGGCCAGATAAATGTCCTCGGCAGGCCGCATGTGGCCCTCGGGCCATAGTTTGAGGACGCCTGGTCTAGAATGGTTCTCCACCGGGGCAAATGTGCCTCCCCTGGGCATCTGACAGTGTCTGAAGATGTTTTGGGTTGTCACAACTTGGGAGTGAGGCAGTATAATACTGGCATCTAGTGAGTAGAGGCCAGGAATGCTGCCAAATACCATACAGTGCACAGGATGGCCCCAAAATGAAGAATTGTCCCACTCCAAATGTCAATGGTGGCAAGAGTGAGAAACCCTGGACAAGGAGATTGATGGTACCTTAATGGAAATAATCAAGAGGAAGAACTAATTAGGAGGGCACGTAAATATACTTTTAAATAACTTGAGAGAGAAGTGCCAAAAGAACAGTATTATCCTGGATGGAGCTGGAGCCCATTCTACTAAGTGAAGTATCCCAAGAATGGAAAAACAAGCACCACATGTACTCACCAGCAAATTGGTATTAACTGATCAACCCTTAAGCACACATATAGTAGTAACATTCATCAGGTGTCGGGCAGATGGGAGGGGGAGGAGGGGATGGGTATATTCACACCTAATGGGGGATGGACACGCTTGAAGCTCTGACTTCTGTGAGGAAAAAGCAATATACGTAACCCAAACATTTGTACTCCTGTAATATGCTGAAATTAAAAAAAAGAGAGAGGCCGGTCGAGGTGACTCATGACTGTAATCCTAGCACTCTGGGAGGCTGAGGCAGGTGGATCGCCCAAGGTCTGGAGTTTGAAACCAGCCTGAGCAAGAGCAAGACCCCGTCTCTACTAAAAATAGAAAGAAATTAATTGGCCAACTAAAAACATATATATGAAAAATTAGCTGGGCATGGTGGCACATGCCTGTAGTCCCAGCTACTCGGGAGGCTGACGAAGGAGGATCACTTGAGCCCAGGAGTTTGAGGTTGCTGTGAGCTAGGATGACGCCACGGCACTCTAGTCCAGAAAACAGAGTGAGACTCTGTCTCAAAAAGAGAGAGAGAGAGAGAGAGAGAGAGAGAGAGAACATCCCAATACAAAAACAGGTCAAGCAGGCGCCTGAAATTGTCAAATTCAAGTTAGTTAAATGAAGTGTACATGCGGGTCTAGGCCAGGGGTTGGCAAACATTTCTGTAAAGGGACAAGTAGTAAATATTTTAGGCTTTACAGGCCACAGGGTCTCTCTCCCAACTACCATCTCTACCATGGCAGCATAAAAAGCAGCCAGAGACAATATACAGATGAATGAGTGTGGCTGTAGTCAGGGATCAGAAAACACTACCCCAAAGCACTCTGAACAGGCGAATGGGAGGGTCTGACAAGCAAGAAGCTCACTCTGACCTACCCCTGCCTTCCTGTAGAAAAGCTGGCCGGAAAGAAATTCTCTGTCCTACCTTTCCGAAAAGCAGGTCATAAGACCCTTGTTCCAGAGGGGTCCTGCCCCACAGTGGGGGGACAAGGAATGCCACACACACAGGCCAAGAAGAATCAGAACTGCCAGGGTTTCTGCCCTCAGGCCATTACCATTAGGTCATATGCTTTTTGTCTAATCACATTGCGACACAGCATAAACATAGACAGTTTTCCTGGGTCTCTAGGTCTTCATTTCACAAGACTCCTGTGTCACATAAAACTTTGATTGAATAAATTTGTTACGCTTTGCTCTTGTTGACCTGTCTTTTGTTATAGGAGTGTTGGCCATGACCGTCACATAATGGGCAAGGAAAAGGTAACAGGTAACACCTTTCCGTCCCTACACCGTGTTCTAATAGGACTTTATTTATGGACACCAAAATCTGAATGTCATATAATTTTCACATGTCACAAATGGTTTTTTTTAACCACTTAAAAGTATAAAAAACATTCTTAGTTTATGAGCCATATTAAAACAGTCGGCAGGCTGGATCTGGCGCACAAGCAGTCGTTCGCCAACCCCTAGGCTAGAATGATAAGACAAAGAGCCGAGACCAGCTGTGACCACAGGCTTACCACGTCCTCGCACAGCTTAATGAGAAAAACTGCCTTCTGTCTCGTATGTAATAAATGTATGCTTTGTGCCTATCTTCCCAAGGTTGTCCCCCAGCCTGGCCACAAGCAACTTCTTTAGTGTTCTTCCTCGGTAGAAGTCCAATGCCTTTGCTTGGGATCAGTTTGGTCTTACAAAGAGAACTCTGAGGGCAGCAATGAGTGTTCAGAAGCTAAATGAGGGCCCCATGCTTGACCATGGAGCATGAATAATAGGGAAAGGGAGGAGGGGACAAGGTCCCTCACAAAACAGACAGCAACACCAGTCACCAGGAGCAAGGTGGACACTTGGCCATTCTTCTTCAAAGGAGGAGGGCCAGTAAAGTGCCACTCAACAGTCAGCTGTTTGCCTTTCTCAGAGCACCAAGCCTAGAGGCTAGCACATAGGAGAGACCCAAGGGGCTGTAGTAAGGAAGCATACTGCTTCTAGAACTGGGAGACTCCAAACAATACACCATTTCATGGTAGACTCAGACTAACAGGCCCCCAAATGATTAGGATCATAAGCTGTCTGCTTTTTTTCATGAACTTTATAGTTGCATACTTATTTCAAAGGAGAGCAGAAAAGAAAGAACATGAACCAATTTAGTCTACGGTCAACAAAAAGATGTTAGTTCACCATGAAGCTTTTCAAAAACGAAGAGTCCACTTACTTGCCAGTTCAATGATTTCCATCCTCTCCCCATCCACATCCTGACCTACGAAACTTAAGTCACTCTGCTCGAATCGGTTGATCAGATTAGGGTTCACCTGGAAAAACAAGAAATGAAGGTCTTTGGACCACAGAGCAATATCAGCTTATGAAGATGTTCATCATCAATTGGGTGGGCTTTCCATTTCAGTGATCCTCTGACTAGAAGCTGTTTTCTATATTCAATGCCCAAAACCAATTTTAAACTCAGGATGAACCTGAGATATAAAGTTTAGTCACAGCACCTAAATTTGGGAGGCCCATCTTCTATTACCCAAAGATGAGATTCAAAAAGTCAGACTGTGACCCAGATATTCTCACTAATAATCTTCAAACTAGCTATGGCCATCCCCATATTTGCTTCTTTCGTTGAGTTATGTCTACTTACCTATCTTTCCCTAGATCACAAATTTGCTTGAGAGTTTCAAACTATCTTATTTGCCTTATGACTAACCCCAATGATTGCTATGCATGTAGTTACATAAAAGCACTAAAGAAGGCCGGGCGCGGTGGCTCAAGCCTGTAATCCTAGCTCTTGGGAGGCCGAGGCGGGCGGATTGCTCAAGGTCAGGAGTTCAAAACCAGCCTGAGCAAGAGCAAGAGCCCGTCTCTACTATAAATAGAAAGAAATTAATTGGCCAACTGATATATATAAAAAATTAGCCGGGTGTGGTGGCGCATGCCTGTAGTCCCAGCTACTCGGGAGGCTGAGGCAGAAGGATCGCTCGAGCCCAGGAGTTTGAGGTTGCTGTGAGCTAGGCTGACGCCACGGCACTCACTCTAGCCTGGACAACAAAGTGAGACTCTGTCTCAAAAA
>VSMF01033200.1:842-37139 GCA_008750915.1 Microcebus jonahi | reverse complement strand
CTCCTGAGCTCAAGTGATCCTTCAGCCTCGGCTTCCCAGAGTGCTGAGATTACAGGCCTGAGCCACCATGCCTGACCTGAGTCTTAGCATTTTAGAAAGAGGAACCGGTTATTTTTATTTATTTATTTATTTATTTTTTGAGACAGAGTCTTGCTTTGTTGCCCAGGCTAGAGTGAGTGCCGTGGCATCAGCCTCGCTCACAGCAACCTCACACTCCTGGGCTCAAGCAATCCTCCTGCCTCAGCCTCCCAAGTAGCTGGGACTACAGGCATCCGCCACCATGCCCAGCTCATTTTTTCTATATATATATTAGTTGGCCAATTAATTTCTTTCTATTTATAGTAGAGATGGGGTCTCGCTCTTGCTCAGGCTGGTTTCGAACTCCTGACCTCGAGCACTCTGCCTGCCTCGGCCTCCCAGAGTGCTAGGATTACAGGTGTGAGCCACCAGGCCCGACCTGTGGAACCGGTTATTGCAAAGGCCTGAGGCAGATGCATGTGAGTGTGTTTGAGGAATGCCCCAGCAGCCATTGTGGCTGGAGCAGAGATGGGGGAGGTGCGGGAGATAAGGTTATAGAGGAACCTGGGTAGGAAGCCTTAGTCATTTTAAGGACTTTAGTGTTTTTCTGTGAATGAAATGACTTATTTCAGAGTTTGGGGCATGATATGACTTAGATTTTAAAATAGGGTTGCCAAGTTAAACACACAATGCCCAGTTGATTTCAAATTTCAGACAAAAAAATGCATAAATTTTAAGTATAAGTATAGCCCACAAACTGTACGAGATATACTTACACTAAAAATATTTTTTTGTTTATCTGAAATTTTAACTTTAACTGGGCATACTGTATTTTAATTTGCTAAGTCTAGCAATTCTATTTTAAAAGGATCTCTCTGTCTGCTGCATTGAGACCAGATGGTCAAGGCCGTAAGTGAGGGTAGAAGCTGGGAGATCGTTTAGGAAGCTGCTGTGATAATCTAGGTGAGAAATGATGGTGGCTGAGGCCAGAGGGGTGCCAGGGAGGCTGAGAACCCACCCTGGCCCACCTGATGCAACACAATCTTCAGGAAGTCTATGGGCAGTTAGAGGAGGGGAACTGCGTAGAATCTGACAATATCAGCTCTAAAAATTATTCCCTGCCTACTCATTTCATGTGCAAGGCAAAACAAGAGCACTGAAATGTGAGATGTGAAAAGGCACAAGATAAAAATGTGCTTGTCTCCCTTATCAGTGTTATGAAGGCCTTTTTCCACATTGCACTTCCTTTTCCACTTAGATAAAAATCCAGACTCCTTATTGTGTCTTGCAGAGTTCTGCATGGTCTGGTTTCAGCAGCTCTCTTCCTGGACTATGCTCCGGCCAACTCACTTTGCTGCAGCCACGCCATTGACTGAAAACACAACAGCCTGGTGTCAGTTCTGAGAATTAGCACACGCCAAGCTTGCTCCTGCCCCAGGGCCTTTGCACTCACTGTAATTTCTGCCTGAAATGTCATTTCCCCTTACATTTCCCATGGCCAGATACTTCACAGTCCTTCATTCTCAGCCTCAATATATTTTCTTCCAAGCCTTCCCTGACTCACTTCCCAAAGGAAAGATCTATCCTTCATAATCCACCATGTTATATTGCATCGCCCTGTTCAAAGCTAGAATGTCACTCACTATGATGTATAAATATTTATTCATTTGATTTTACCCATCTTTCCAAAACAATATAAGAACCATGAAAGTGGGGATCTGGGCTATCTTTCTAAAACAGTAATAACCCTTTCAAAACTGCCTGGCACATAGTAGATGCTCAATAAAAGACTTGTTAAATAACTGGGTAAACAAAACAGTTGCCGACAGGGGCAGTAACTTGCTCGAAAGGGAGCCTGCACCAGGAGTCTGTCTCCTGATCCCCAAGCCAGGGCCTAGTGCTCAGTTCCTCATAGATTTAATGCCATGAAGGGCAAGAACTACACCCTCACCCACTCTTTGAAATCCCCAAATCCAGGAGTCATTTCAGGAGGGCTGTTCAAGGTCCTTTGGTGACCACATCACCTGGGTAAAAGTTTTGGCTTCTCGTGGGTTTGCTTTGCAATTTTCAACATTCTTATGACTGGAGTGCCCATAACCTCTCCATCCTCTTCCATCAGACGTAGCCCCTAAATTGTTTTTAATCCATTTATATGAGTTCTTATAATAGAATTTTTATTGTGGTAAAATATATATAACATAGAATTTACCATTTTAACCATTTTTAAGGATACAGTCCAGTGGCATTACATACATTCACATTATTATTGTGCAGCCATCACCACCCTCCATCTCCAGAACCTTTTCTATTTTCTCAAATTAAAACTTTGTACCCATTAAACACTAACTCTCCACTCCCACCTGTTGGGGGCTGATTCTGGTGTTGTGCCTTACACTAATCCTTCACTAGAGCCTGTAATGTACGGGTGCTGCCTGACGCAGAGTAGTCTGCAGTTTCTTCAGACACGGTTGCTGCCTCGTGACATGATAAGAGGCCTGAGTTTCTGCACGTAAGCAAATGTTGCCCAGCTCCCACACGGAGGGCCCCCGTGGTGGGAGTCTGGAGGCCATATTGATAAGCAGAACATTCCCAAGGCCTGGCCCCCGTGTGGTGGTTAGTAGTCGATGACAGGTAAGATCCCTCAAGGGAGGGGCGACCTAAGACAGGCACAACCGTGGGGGCAGGTCTCTGGCTGAGAAAGAGAGCAAGAAGTTCTTCAGATGGCTGCATTGCTTTATGTTGCTTATCTTGGCCTTGGCTTTTGAGCTATGTCTGGCGCCTTAAGTAACCGTTTTGAGGTTTGAGATCATGGGCCCATTGTTCCCTTGTGATGCAACTCCGGAATTAATGGTTATCGCTGCTATGCTCAGTTGCTCACGTACAAGGAACTAACCTTGGGTCTGGAGGGTATAAAAATAAAGTGACCGGTGCATTGGGCACTCGAGTCATGTACTGTCTTTGTGCATCTGTGTCATTCTTTTATGTTCTGTGTTCATCCCCTGTCCTGTAAACGGGTCGCAGCACCCACCTGCCCCAGCCCCTGAAGAACCATTCTGCTTTCTCTCTCTATGAATTCTACTCCTCTAGGTGCCTCGTATAAATGGAGCTATATGGTATTTGTCCTCTTGTGGCTGACCTATTTCACATCACCTCTCTGTGTCCGTGCAGTAGCATGTGTCAAAACTTCCTTTCCGAGGCTAAATAACATTCTGTTGTGTGCGGAGCCACATTGTGTTTATCCACTCGCCCACTGATGGGACTTAGGTTGCGTCCACCTTTGGGTTTTTGTGAATAGTGCTGATATGAACACTGGTGTACAAACACCTCTTTAAGACCCTGCTTTCAGTTCTTTTGGGTATCTATGCAGAAGTGGAGTTGCTGACTTGTATGGTAATTCTATTTTATGAGTTAAAATTTAATGGTCTGAGTTTTTGTTGTGTCAGTTAATGACTCACACTGAGAGCAGCCCAGTAGGGGATGGTTTTTAAGAGTATGATATCGCCACAGAGGGACCACGCTTAATAACAATGTATCGTGTCCTTGAAAATTGCTAAGAGAGTAGATTTTAAGTGTTCTCACCACACACACAAAAATGATAAATATGTGAGGTAGTGCATATGTTAATTAGCTTGATTTAGCTAATTAACTAATAGATATCCACCTTATATACCTATTTCAAAACATCATGTTGTACACCATAACTATATACAATTTTAATTTGTCAATTAAAAATTAGTAAAAAATATCAGTAATGTTAAAAAATCCAATTTAATATTGTGGGGAGAAAAGTGCATAATGTTACAGTGAACTACATCTCATTTCCCGAAGGGTCAACAAAAGACCAACTGAGGCGCAGCAACCAGGAGCAGGGGGGAAGTGCGTGACCACCCAGCTTGGAGCTTCCTTTTCAAACTGCAGAGCTGAACACGGGTCTCTGGAACAGGACAAAGGGTCTCCCGTGTCCACAGCCACTGCTGTGCTTTAGGAAACTTCACGGACTTGGGCAAAAGGCTTGAGGCTGGAAATGAGAGTATGAGTGTGGACTAGGGTGAGATTGAGTTTTTGTAGGGAAATAATAATCGCAGTTTTCCTGATTGATGTTGTGCTAGACAGTGCACTTAAGGCAACAGCAAGTGGTGAGGCTGGAAGAAAAAAACTTTTCTTCTGCCCCCCTTCACCTCCCCTTTGGCGGGAAGCAATCGTGAGCTGCCACCTAGCTGCAAAAGCCAGCAGCAACCACCCAGACCTAGAACGGCTTTCACCGCTCTATCCCTTCAAATTAGGACACTTGCCAACGCAGCTTCTCCGTTCTGATTATCTGTTGGCTCATACCCAATCACCACAAACTTAGTGGCGCAAACAACCGTCATTTATTACAACAAGGGGTCGGGAATTTGGATGGGGAACAGTGGGATGGTTTGTGTCTGCTCCACATCATCTGCAGCCTCCGCTGCGAAGACTGGAATGGCTGAAGGTGACTTGAATGGTAGGGACTGGAATTATCTGGAGCCATCTGGAAGCTACTTCCTCACCTGTCTGGAGCCTGGGCTGGGATGACTCCAAGGTTGGGCTCAGTTCGGGGACGGCTGCCCTAACTGCCTGCACATGGCCTCTCTGCCTGGCTTGGACTTCCTCATAGCATGGCGGCTGCAGGAGGGGTCGACTTCCCGCATGGTGTTTGGTTCAGCAAACAAGGTAGGAGGTGAACCACTTTTATGACCTGGGCTTGGAACTTGCACAGTGTCACTTCTGCCAAACTCTCCTGGCCGAAGCCATGGTGGATTTACCAGTATTTAAGAAGGAACTGTAGACTCCACCTCTGGAAGGGAGGAATGTCTAATAACTTACAGCCATGTCCTAAAACTGCACATTCTCCCCGAGGGCTTAGATATAAAGCTCTATCCAGAAGAGTTGCCTGGTTTGGTACGGCCAAATCAGAGTGATTATCTGTGGGGATGGGGAGCGAGGTAACAGATGGACCAAGAATTTAAAATAAGCATGAGAAATATACTAAAAGAGATAAGGAAACACATTAGCAACGTGAAGCAAGAACAATAATTCGTAAAGCAAGGGTTTTATGGAAATAATGGGTATGAAAATATTTGATGGTAAAATAAAGGATATAATATTTTCCTATCATAGAATAGACCATAGAATGGATACAGCTGAAGAACAGATTGGTGAGAAAGAAAACCTGATTGAGGAACTTGCTCAGGAAGCTGGTATAACTGTATTAATATCAGAAAAAAATAAGAAGATAGAAGCCATCATCAGATATAAGGGACAGCTGCTTCTCATAAGCTTTCTTTGCTAAGAGGACCCTCATTTTGTTTAAGTGTCAAGTGGCCATCCTCGTGCTTTGGTGAGATTGGGAACTTTTCCAGTCCCAGACGTGCATCTTGGTTCGTCTAAGGTTTAGCGAGGCATTGGCTCTGAAAGCGGCATCCTGAAGCTGCTCCTCAGAAATGCAAATCCTTGGGCCCCACCCCCCACCTGCTGAATCAGAAACTCTGAGAGCAAGGTGAGGTTCTGCAACCTGCAATTTGGCAAGTCCTCCAGTTGACTCCGATGCTCTCGAACGTGCAGACGCTGTTCTTAGCCTGTCTAGGTAACCCCACGCCTGCTGCGAGTGATTGAGTGAGGAGTGTGCTGGATGCAATCGTGCTTTTTTGAGATGTGGGTACAAATCTTGCAGAAGGCTCTGTCGTGTTAGAAAGGGTCACCTTGGAAGGGCCATGCCCCTTATCTGCTTTTCTAATTTTACCCTTTCAAAAAATAAACTTTTTATTTTAAAATAGTTTTAGATTTGCAGAAACATTGCAAAGACCGTACGGAGGTTCCCATCTACCCTATTACCTGTTATCGGTTTCCCCCATTAGCATCTTACGTTAGTACGATACACATGTCACAGTGAAAGAACCAGTGTTGACACGTTATTAACTAAAGTCCATGCTCGATTCAGATTTCTTTGGTTTTTATGTAACAGGTTTTAATGTCCTGTTTTTTGCCCTGGGACCCTGTCTGGGACACCATATTACATTTATTCCTCGTGTCTCCTTAGGTTTCCCTTGACTGCAGCCGTTTCTCAAATGTCACTTGTTTGAAAACCTGGACGATTTCAAGGACTGTTGGTTAGGTATTTTGTAGAATGACTCTCAATTGAAGTTTGTCTCATGTTTTTCTCGTGGTTAGACTGGGGTTGGGGGTTTTGAGAGAAACACCCCAGGGGTGACATCTCGTCTCATCTTGTCAAGGGGACCCAGGTGCTATCAACACAACCTGTCACTGGTGATGTCAACCTTGGTCACCTGGCTGAGGGAGTGTTTGCCAGGCTTCTCCATGGTCATGTTACCTTCCTTCCTTTTCTACGCTGTACTCTTTGGAAGGAAGTCCCTGTGTTCAGCCCATACTTTAGGAGTGGGGAGTTATGCTCCACCTCCTTGGGGGTACAGTGTTCACATAAATTATTTAGAATTCTTCTGCATGGGAGACTTATCAATTCTAACCCACTTATTGACTTATTTATTCAATCACTCATCCTTTATCTGCTTTCAATACTGTAGTGAGATTGATAAGCCCAAGATTGCAAACTTCTTGTGGCTTGAAGCTGAGAACCCACAGATGAGGACGGGGAAGGAAAGAGAGAATGAATCTGCAATTTCTTAAAAAATTGAGAAATAAAAATTATATGTATTTATGGTACACATGATGTTCTGACATATGTATATAACATGGACTGAATAAATCAAGCTAATTAACATAGGCATAACATACATTTTTGATGATGAGAACACTTAAAATCTACTCTCTTAGCCATTTTCAAGTATACAATACATTGTCGCTAACGACAGTCACCATGTTGTGCAATGGAATACTGATCAGCCTTTAAAAAGAAGTGAACTCTATCATTTTCAACAGCATGGATGAACCTGGAGGACATTATGTTAAGTGGAATAAGCCAGGCGCAGAAACACAAATACGACACACTCTCACTTATATGCAGAATCTAAAAAGAGTTGAACTCACAGAAGTAGAGAATAGATTGGTGGTTACCAGGGGCTGGGGGCGGAAAATGGGGAGGTGTTGGTCAAAGAACACAAAATTTGAGCTAGACAGGAGGGGCGAGTTCAACAGATCTATTGAACCTGCAATTTTGGTGGCATTAATTAATTAATCTACCCCAAAATGACCCAACTTCTGGCCTTCTTGTCTCCTTTGCTTAAGACACTACTAACGGGGTCCCCCAGTACTTGGAGGGAAGGGAAATCCTTCCTAAGGGACATGTAACTGTAACTGTTTCTACCTCCTCCCAACCGTTTTTGTGAGATGTGTATGAGATAATGTCAGAGTTCTCTTTTTGTAATCAGCTCACAAATTAGTTTAGCAGGCTAAGCACACCTTTTTATTTCCTTGTTTTTGTTTGTGGAGACTCTCTTTTTGAAGGGAACTTCAAGTTCCTGAATGTTAATGGTTCTCTTTAAGATGGTTAAGGCAACTTGATTTTATTAGACAGGTTGGAATTTGAATGGGAGAGAGAGACACGAATCTCGAAGGTGAATGAACCCAATCCTGCCCTCGGGATGGCAGGGTCACAGGGGGTGCTCAGAGAAGAGTAGAGTTACCACGCCCCCCTGCACCCCACATTGAACGCGGGTTCACTGCTTGTGCCAACCAGGTTGACCAGATGGACCCTGGTGACCAGCTGCCCTCATTACACAGATAGAACTGGGGTGTCCTTCCACAGCAAGACGTGTTATTTTGGCCTTTTCTGTATTCTACCCTTAATCTTACTGGAAAGATAATTTTGGGGTGGTAGAAATAAAACCTGAGAATTTGATGATATGAACCGTTGGAACGAAATGGCCTCATTCCTTGTACATTCATGTTTGATCTTGGCATGCTAAGCAGGGTGGGAGCATGAAGGTCTGGATCTCCCCGTGGAGCCTGTTGAACGTTGCCCCTAGAATATCCTTGTATTGATTGTCATCACTCTTGTTCACGTTTAGCTCCACAAGCTTGCTTATTTGTTTGTTTGTTTGTTTATTTTCGAGACAGGGTGTCACTCTGTTGCCCATGCTAAAGTGCAATGGTGTGATCAGAGCTCACTGCAGCCTCAAATTCTTGAGCTCAAATGATCCTCCTGCCTCAGCCACCCAAGTCATGAGGACTACAGGTGTGCACCACCACACTTAACTCTCCATAAGGTTTTTTTAGGAAAAGAAGATGCCAAGAATAACACATAATGCTAAGCACTCACATTGGGGTGCATCTTTTTTTTTTTTGAGACAGAGTCTCACTTTGTTGCCCAAGCTAGAGTGAGTGCCATGGCATCAGCCTAGCTCACAGCAACCTCAAACTCCTGGGCTCAAGCAATCCTCCTGCCTCAGCATCCCCAGGAGCTGGGACTACAGGCATGCACCACCATGCCCGGCTGATTTTTTTTGTATATATGTTTTTAGTTGGTCAATTAATTTCTTTCTATTTTTGATAGAGATGGGGTCTTGCTCAGGCTGGTTCCAAACTCCTGACCTTGAGCAATCCGCCCGCCTTGGCCTCCCAGAGTGCTAGGATTACAGGTGTGAGCCACCGCGCCCGGCCAGGGGTGCATCTTTTAAAACAATGTCATCCTTCGTGTCTTGGTGTGTGTGGGGTGTGTTCGGGGGAGTTTAGCTGAAGCCTTTTGATGTAGCTCTGAATTCAAGCTTTCTGACATTTCCTCATGGTGGGGAGGAACTGGTTTCTAAGAGCACTGACAGCTACTTCCCCAAATCCACAGTTCTAAGCCCCAACTTTCTGTTCCCCTTCTGAAAGGAACTTTCTTTAACTGCGGTGCAAGCAATCAAATGGATACGGAAAAAGACAGCTGTTTCAATGTCTTGTCCCAAGGCAATGAATCAACCATAGCAAAAGAACCTAAATAAAGTGACCTTTCGTGGAATGAATGGATGCCAGCATCATTTACCAATCGTCTACCAATCATTACATGCAGCACAGTTTATTATACGGCTACTGCTTTCCTGTGAGCAGCAGCAAATCCACACAATTAAAAGAAGGACTGAAATGACCCAAGTTTCCAAGCACTGTCAACATTTTGGTGAATGTCATCTTACATTTTTTCATGCACCTATTCATGAACTCTTGGTGTTTTTGTTTTTTGATGAAAACAGACTATGACCATCCATTCTTCTTCCAAATCTGCTCATGCACAACATCCTCACGGCTTTCACACACATATGTAACAGAATGTCAAAGCGGAATCATTGCAATCAGTTTCTGCTCAAGCCCAACGATTATAGATGCCAAGGAGGTCAGATCCCAAAGTAGGGCCATTCCTGCATGACTTCAGGAGAAGATGCTGGAAAACAATTTCCCTGAACTCCTGGTCCCTTGTCCACGTGAAGGTATGAAAAGGGTGTTGAGATCAGAATGGTCCCATCCTCTCTCCACCATTGGGGGCGTGAAGGAGGATGATGGATTCTCCTTTGTTCTTTTCCAGTCGAGGGGAAAAACTTCAACTGCACCTTTCAGAGTACTTCATATGGGGTGATGGGCAGGGCCCAGAGAGGAATGTGGTCGGGAAGAGAGAGAGATTGAGAATGAGAATGAATGGGTGGGGAGGTGGCATATCCTTTGCAAGAGCGCCACCTGGAGGTAGGAGGTGAAGCCTGCAGAGAGAAGCTGGAAATGTACTCATGGGTCCCCAAGGAATGAGTAAGGTGTCCTTACCTGACCAACAGGGAGAGGTGCGTTTGCAGGCATGGGGGGCACGGCAGGTGAGAGATCTGCAACCTTGTGAGACAGTGGGGGAAGCAATAGAAGCTCCAGGTGGGGAAATAAAGAAAAAGCTGACCATGCTCACTCTGCAGTTGCAGGCAACCTGCCAAATGCATTTCAATGACTGCACTGACACTATTTTTTTTCCCTTGCATTTGAGTTAAAAAAAAAAGTGACAAGAAGTCCTTAAGACCTAAGATGATTCTAAAGGCCATGAAACTTGCCTTAGATGTCACCCAAGGGCACAGGTGAAGGATTAGACCTAGGAGGTGTGTATGATAGGGCAATAAGGGAAAAGAAAACAATTGTTTTTTGGATCAATGTAATAATGACACCTACATCTTTACAACGCATATGCTTACAACTAGGGCAATCAACTCGTCCAGATTCGTCCAGGATTTTCTTAGGTTTAGCCCTGAAATGTCTGTGTCCTGGGAAATCCCTCATTTCTATTTAAAAACTAAACGTCCCACACCCTGAGACACACATACTCCCCCCATGGATCCAGGGAAAACTGGGACAGTTGGTCACACCACCTACTACAACCCTATTAGACAGAGATCTGTCTCTCCACAGGAGGAAAGAAATGACGTCCTGAAGATTTTAAGAAATTTTCCCAAGTTCGCGCAACCTGACCTTGTGTCCAACACTAAAAACAAAAGACTCTTTTCTTTCCACGATTCTAAGCCTCTTCCCCCAGCATGTCCCATGTGGAAGAGAAAAGTTGAGAAAAAAAACTAGATGAAACTTGGTACTGCATTTGTGATTTTAGAAACTAAATGGTTAGGAATTACATCATTAAAGTAAAAGGAAAGTGGTTGGTGGATTGTTCATCTTAACAATATCAAGTTAAACTTTTATAGGGCTTGAATACAATGCAGCCTAAAAGTTCAAGTTTGCTAATGAAACTTTCCTATCAGATGATATACTTTCAAAGTAATGATTGCTTTTGTACCAACCACTGTGTTATGGCTCACATGATTGATGGAACAATGCTTCCACAGAATTTGAAACAACAACAGTAAGGTAAAGAATATCTTACTTTTCTGTCCATAACAGAAAAATATCTTACTTTTCTGTCCATAACAGAAAAGTAAGATATTATTATAAATGTATAGCACTAGAAAAATTCTCATAATCCTCTAGCAAATATAATGAGTTGCCTTTGGAACATAGGGTATTATATGGAGAAGTTGTAGAAAATATATTTGCTTTCAATTTATTTTTTATTTATAATCACTATAATATTTAAAAGATGTTTACCATCTGTAGTAGTTTGCTAGGGAAACCATAACAAAATACCACAGATTGGGTGGCTTATAAAATAGAAATGTATTTTCTTCTAGTTCTGGATGCTGGATTTCAAAGGTGAAGGTGCACGCAGGGTTGGTTTCTCCTTGGCTTGCAGATGGCCTTTCCTCTGGGTACATGCATTCCTCCTTTTATAAGGGCACCAGTCAGATTGGAGCAAGACCCACCGCAAAGACCTCTTTTTCAATGTAATCACCTTTTCACAAGGTCTCATGTCCAAATACAGCCACAGTCTGAGGTATTAGGAGGTAGGAATTTTTTTTTTTTTTTTTTTTTTGAGACAGAGTCTCACTTTGTTGTCTAGGCTAGAGTGCCGTGGCATCAGCCTAGCTCACAGCAACCTCAAACTCCTGGGCTCAAGCAATCCTCCTGCCTCAGCCTCCCAAGTAGCTGGGACTACAGGCATGCGCCACCATGCCCGGCTATTTTTTTCTATATATATTTTTAGTTGTCCCGATAATTTCTTTTTATTGTTTTTAGTAGAGATGGGATCTCACTCTACAAGTTAGGAATTTCACGCAGGAATTTTGGGGAGATGCAACTGAGCCCATAACACCATCCTTCAAGAGGAAACTGAGATTTATTATCCATGCTTTCTCTGCATTAAAAGGGTTTCATATATCCCTTTTTGACATCAGGAAGGAAGTCAGGTGCTCAGTGGCCTTTTCATGGAGTTGTATTGAATTCTGCTGGTAAACGACCTTCAGTTAGTGCCCTCGGGTCATTTGCAGAGCCACCTCCACACTATTTTTTACCTCTTCAATTTACTTGACTTGAAATCCTGGGCCCAGACTGCATGTCTGTATCTTCCCAAAATTTATACATTGCATTGACATCCCTTTTTTTTTTTTTTTTTTTGAGACAGAGTCTTGCTCTCTTTCCCAGGTTAGAGTGCTGTGGTGTTGGCCTAGCTCACAGCAACCTCAAACTCCTGGGCTCAAGCGATCCTTCTGCCTCAGCCTCCCGAGTAGCTGGGACTACAGGCATGAGCCACCATGCCCGGCTAATTTTTTCTATATCTTTTTAGTTGTCCAGCTAATTTCTTTTTATTTTAAGTAGAGAACAGGTCTCGCTCTTGCTCAGACTGGTCTCGAACTCCTGAGCTCAAATGATCTGCCTGCCTTGGCCACCCAGAGTGCTAAGATCACAAGCATGAGCCACCGCGCCAGGCCTAGAACAAGTTTTTGAGAAGAATCTAGAGCCAGAGAGATAACTAAACAATTGAAGCATGAAGCCACTTTGCCCTGAAGGTATCTGAGAATACTACACACTTGGACTTTAGCTCTATGGACAGATAGGGTGAGGGGACAGAAATTATAGCTCAGGGTTTACTCAAGGTAGAGAGTCTAAATTAGAGAAGTTCTTCTCTTCAGCTTAAGCTGAGAGCTCAAAGGGCTGCATTGAGTCTAAGAAGATGGGATACAAACCAACCCTAACACAGATTTGTACCCCAGCTATGTATGATCTGGGTAGGCCAGGGAATCTCTAGCAAGGAAATTGGTGAGTATGTCCATGAACATTTGAGGCTGTCGATGCTTCTAGACACGTGGCAGGAATAAAAGCACAAAGCCCATCAGGGAAAGGCCACATTCATCCAAGGTATTGTAGTGCTAATGCAAACAATTTTTTAAGGACAATGACCATATAGTCAACAATGACTATGAAAGAAAATAAGAACCAGCAGGAAGAACAGAAATAGACTCATGCACATTTCGGAATATACAGACAGTATATACAGTCACCCCTGGTATCGCAGGTGATTCATAGAGGAGGAGATATATTTACTGCTCATTACGTGGGAGTGGATCCTCACAAAGGACTTCATCCTTGTTGTATTCATGCTGAGTAGGTGGAGGAGGAGGAGGAGGAAGAGGAGGGGTGGGTCTTGCTACCTTGGGAGGTGGCAGAGGCAGAAAAAAATCAGCGTGTAAGTGGACCTGCGCAGTTCAGACCCACCTTGTTCAAGTGTCAACTGTATAATGGTGCTTACTGTGTAGAAAGAAAGAAATAATATGCTTGAACAACTGCAAAGAACAGAAAACTACAAAAAAGTATCATGACAACTTTGAAAAAAAGAGCCAAATAGAACTTCTAAAATTGAAAACTACAGTAACTGAAAACTTTAAAGAATCAGTGGACACCTTTGGAGAGCAGGGGCTAGAAGGAGCTTCCAGTGTTAGCAATGTTGTTCTGCAGGGTGTTCGGTTTGTTAAAACTGATTAAGCTATGTGCTTATGGATGTGCCCTTTCATGTCCCTATGTTTTACTCCAAAAATACCTTAAAAGTAGCTCTGGAAATACAGGAAAAAAAGCAATGAATACATTTGGAAGTAGGATATACATAGTAGAAGAAAGAATTAGGGACCTGAAATATAGATCAGAATAAATTACTCATAATGTAGAATAAGATTTGATTATAGTTTTAGAAAGAGAGGAGAGAGAGAATGAGGCAGAGACAATACTTAAAAAATGATGGTTGAGAATCTGCCATAACCAAAAAAAAAAAAAAAAAAAAAGAGAGAGAGAAAAGAAAAGAAAGAAAGAAACAGATTCCCAGATTCAAGAAGCCCAGAAAATATCCCAAGAGTCCAAATAGATTTCAAACTAGATACATCACAATGAACCTAGGAAATAAAAAAAAACAGTGAAAATATGTTAAAATACCAGGTGGAAAAAAACAGATAACATTCAAAGAAACAGCCGCTATTCAGAGTAAAACAATAACAAAAGGAAACAGTGAGCAGTGCAGAGAGCTTCAATATATTAATACTAAATGCATAAACTTCCGGACCTAGAAGTCTGTGCTCATTGGAAATATCCAATACTATCATATGTAAACCAACTAAAGGATCAGGTTAGAAGAAAACATTTGATTGAACTGAAAAGAATTAACATTTTATTTCCAAGAGACACATTTAAAACATAAAGACATAGAAGGGTTGAAAGTTAATGGAGAAAAGATATATGACGTAAAACAAAAACAAAAACAAAAAAACACTAAGCAAAAGAAAACTGGTACCCATCAAGACTTACTATAGTAATTAAAGGAGTATGAATACCAGATAGATGCCCATGAATAATATCAATTGGGAACATTGATTTCAGTAAGGTTTGCCAAGACTCTTTGATCAAAAGAAAATCTGTTCTCAGACTAGCCTAGACTCAAAGGAGGATTCCTTTTTCTTTTCTTTCTTTCCTTTTTTTTTCTTTTTTGGTTCAAGAATGATTGAACGAGAAAGCTGCAGGGAGTGAAGGAATGCTGAGTTTTGGAAGCAATTAGAATGAAGAAAACAAAAGCTGAAGGCACTCTTACTCACCCTCATTTCCCGGATGTTTTCTGAGTCATCTCTGTGTTTCTCATGAAAGATCAGCTTCCTCCACATGGCGGGACAGATGGTCACTAGGAGCTCCCAAGTCTTAAGAAGAATGACTCTGTGTGGGTAGAAAAGCAGAAAGATACTCCTCTCCCCAGCTACTCCCTGCTGTGCCTTCAGCACTTCATCACCAGGGGCTGTGGGGTAAGGGGAGGGGACAAAGAGGTTGCAGCATTCCTGGGAGCTCCTGGTTAAGCTGGGATTGCCTACTGTGAAATGTGTCTAAAACACACAAAAATTAAAAAAAAAAATAAGCTGGGATATCAACAGGACCTGCTTCTCCTCCTCCACTCCCAGCCCTGGATCGGAGGGGCACATTCCATGTGCCTGAATCTGCCCTGCTGTGTCAGGGTCCCTCTCTTCAGGTTTGGGACAGTTCCCTGAATGCCTGTGAGAAAGGGGTTGCTACCTGAGACTCAGTACCTGGGGTAGGTCCCTGGCTTGCATCCCTTCTCCTGGGGATCTGGCTGGACAAGATGCCTGAGCTGAAGGTCCAGATGCTCAGTGCGTAGTAAAAGTTGGCAGCAAATGAGGTACTTCTTGGCCCGAAGGGGCTGGGCTGGTGCCTCAAGAAAGTTAGGGAATTTTTAATCAGGATAGCAGAGTTATACACACATACATACACCTGTGATTGCACACACATGTGCACACATGCATGAGCCTATACACACGTGCACACATGCACACATACACACACACAAAGTAAGAACAGAGAAACAGACATGCTACAGGGAGAAACAAAGAATCAGTGACAGATGAGAACCTAAGATTCAAGACTTCCTCTACTCTCTTGGGCTCCCCTTCACCCTCTTCTCAGCCCAGCTTCTTTCTCTCTGCTTACAACGATGTGTCTCAGGCTGTATAAAAGAAGCCATGAGCTGCAAAGGAAACAGGAAAGCCCAGGAAACAGCCCCACTCAAGTCGCTGAACCAATGGTGTCCCTTTCCAGAGGGACAGCGGTGGTTGGGCCCCTCCCTTAGGTGACACCACATCCTGCTGCAGGATCAATGGTCCCAGAGTCTCACCAAAGATGGGAAGGACCTGAGAATCCATCCCATCTGTATGTTTCTCACTTTTACAGACCCAGAAACCGAGAAAGGGGGAAAATTTCTTCCTTTGCACCCTAGAACACATATTTATGTCTTAATCCATTTCTTATTTGGGTAATTCTTTCAGATTTAAAAAAAAAAAGCACTGGTCTAGTAGAGGATTTGGCAAACTATGGCCCACATCTTGTTTTTGTAAATAAAGTTTTATTCAAACACAGTCACACCTACTTATTTACATATCGGCTATGGCAGCTTTCATGCTGCTGCAGCAGAGTTGAATAATCTCAACAGAGATCCCATGGCCCACAAAGCTGAAAATATTACTCTCTGGTCCTTTTAAGAAAATGTTTTCCATCCTATGATCTAGTGTGTAGGTCTGGCCTTTGGGTCTGAGTCTGCCACAGTTATCCGTATAACTTTGGAAAAATAAATAAATTCCTTTGGTTCTCTGCACTTTGGCTCTCTCATCTGTCACCAAGGATATGACTAAGATGACCATCTGATGTCCCTTCTGCTTTTTCTCTGGACATTCCATGAGCCTCTAATTCTATCAGGTAGACACAGTTTCTGGGTAGATGGACATTAAATCACATTACCTGTTATTATTTTTGATAATGTGGGCATGCCTTAGCCAAAGATAAGACTTGAAGGTTTTCTTCTTTATGTATTCATTGTAGTAACTGTATACATAGAAACTCTGCCTCATCAACTATTTGGTTGTCTTGAAGTACAGGTTACAAATAAAAGGCGGGATAAATTGTTTGATTTTTTCCCTTGTATTTAACACTTTTGTGAGTTGATTTTCTAGCATCTTCCAATGGTAGCCAATAATATTTTTTTTTCTAATGGGAACCAGTAAATAAGAGCCCTCCTTACTTCTCTGGCTAAAAGCCTAGAGACAAAAGCCTAGAATGCCATCATCAGTCACAGAGTTGCAGGGACACCTGGTCTGAATAATAATGTAGCACAGAAGCAGAAATAGAGATGAGACACACACAGAAGAAAAGTCTAAGTTGTATTTGAGTGTAGGGATGCAGTTGTTGGAGGATATCTCTAGTTCTGTCTTCCTTAGTTTTGTTATATGATTTAATTCCTTCCTTCCTTTTTCCTTTTTCACTTCTATTCAAGTTTCTAAAAGTTGGATTTTTCCTTTTGTTATTTTCTTTTTCTTTTTATTTTTTTGAGACAGAGTCTCACTTTGTTGCCCAGGCCAGAGTGAGTGCTGTGGCATCAGCCTAGCTCACAGCAACCTCAATCTCCTGGGCTCAAGCAATCCTACTGTCTCAGCCTCCTGAGTAGCTGGAACTACAGGCATGCACCACCATGCCCAGCTAATTTTTTGTATATATATTTTTAGTTGGTTAATTAATTTCTTTCTATTTTTAGTAGAGACAAGGTCTCGGTCAGGCTGGTTTCAAACTCCTGACCTCAAGCAATCCGCCCGCCTCAGCCTCCCAGAGTGCTAGGTTTACAGGCGTGAGCCACCACGCCCAGCCTCCTTTTGTTATTTTCATCTAAGAGTCTAAATTAGGCTAATAGTGGAAGGGGGTGTAGATAAAATAGAGATTATCATATTTCATCAAGTTGAAGACACAATGTGAGGGAAAAAGAATGGGCCTTTCAATAAAAGGGTAGTGGCGCTGGTCTGAGTGCAGTGGTGTTTACAACTAATTGATCATAACCAGTTACAGATTCCTTTGCTCCCTCTCCACTCCCACTGCTTCACTTGACTGGCTTTTTTTTTTTAAAAGGGTACTGGGATAACTGATTGTCCATACAGAAAAATTAGATCCCTACCTCACACTGCAGACAAAACTTAATTTAAGGTGTACTAAATATGAAAAACAAAATTCTAAAAAAAGGCTGGGCGCAGTGGCTCACACCTGTAATCCTAGCACTCTGGGAGGCCAAGGCGGGTGGATTGCTCGAGGTCGGGAGTTTGAAACCAGCCTGAGCGAGACCCCATCTCTACTAAAAACAGAAATAAATTAATTGACCAACTAAAAATATATATACAAAAAATTAGCCGGGCATGGTGGTGCATGCCTGTAGTCCCAGCTACTTGGGAGGCTGAGGCAGGAGGATCGCTTGAGCCCAGGAGATTGAGGTTGCTGTGAGCTAGGCTGACGCCATGGCACTCACTCTAGCCAGGGCAACAAAAGTGAGACTCTGTCTCAAAAAAAAAAAATAAAAAAATAAAAAATAAAAATAAAAAAGTTTAGAAGAACATATAGTGCTGTGGCCTGTTTGCAGGACAAGGGATGAACGCAGAACACAAAAAGACACACAGACAGTAACAAAGATGGTTACAAGACTGCAGTGCCAAATGAACCAGTCGTTTTATTTTTATCGAAGTTACTTCCTTGCATGTGACCACCCAGGCATTGCAGCAACGGCCATACATACCGGAACATGTAGCCTAAGGGCACAGATGTCCCCTGACACAAGGTTTCCAGGTGGTTGCTCTAGGTGCCAGGCATAGATCACAGACTGAGATTAGTAAGGATGGGCAAGGCAGCCATAGTGGCCTTTTTTCGTCCCCAGTTCCTCTTAGGCTGATCCCCTGGGGCTGTGCATGGCTTAGGTCGCCCCTCCCTTGAGGGGTCTTACCCGTCATTGACTAACCAGCCATCTTATGGGGCTAAGCAGCAATCACAGGAACAATGTGTTTATTGTGTGGCCTCCAGGCCTCCACTTATGGGGCTGGGCAGCCCTTGTCTCAATGCAGAAACTCAGGCCTATTGTTATGCATCTGGGCAGCAACCTTGTCCAGGGCACATTACTCTTAAACATTCTGGACAGGGCACATACATTACTCACTAAATTTAATTCTTAAACCAAGAAAGTATAATGTCAGTGCCCAACAATATAGGAGAATATAATGCTCATATAAAGCTAGTCAAGACATAAAGAAATCTCTCAAAATGTAAATTAAAAGATAAATTACTTTGAGTAGCTTAATGTTAAAAAGATGCAAGGGAATGAAAATACAAGTCATAGACTTATAGGAGATATTTACAACATGTACTTTACAGAGAAAATGTGTACCTAATATATAAATACTATCTTCAAATCAGTAACAAAAAGACAATAGAAAAATGAACAGTGTACAGAAACCATCCATATGGTCATATGGTCAATAAACATATGAAATGATGATAAAGCTCACTCGGAATCAGGAAAATGCAAGTTAAAGCAATGCAAGGTCTTTACATAGACTTTTTTTTTTTACTTCAGGGTATTGTGAGGGTACAAACATTTTGGTTACATTTTATGTCGTTGCCTCACCCAAGAGAGGGCTAGAGGCAGGCCCTTCCCCTCTACAATGCTCACCATGTCCTTTCATTGTGAGTTTACCCCCCAACCCCCTAATCCCTGGAGAATATTACTACCATGTGAGCACCATAGTGTTAATCAGTGAGTAAAAAATTTGATAGCGAGTACAAGTGGAGCCTATTCTTCCAATCTTGCATACATAGATAGCTTTAAGTGGGTTATAATTTCACATATTTTAATCATCAAAAATTAGAAAATTTAATACATTTATACATTGTCAAAGAAGTGGGGAATTGGAAACATATATTGTTGATAGAAGTATAAATAGGTGAAATCACTTTAGTTATCAATTTGCCCCTTCTAATGGAATTAAAGATGTAGACATCATAGAAGACAGATCTTACCTCTAAATACATGCCCTGGGGAAGTCACACGTGTGAACAAGAAGGCAGGCACGAGAATGTGCCCTGCAGCATTTTGCTGATAGTGCAGAGCTGGAAACAGCCCAAATGTCCAGCAGTCAGGGAAAGGATAAAGAGACCGTGGTTAGTGCATGCAACCCAGTTCTTCCTTAAAATTTGTTTTATTGAGATATGACTCACATATCATCAAAGCCATGTTTTAAAGTGCACAATCCAGTGATTTCTAGTATATTCACAAGGCTGTGCACGCACCACTGCTGTCTAACTCCACAACAGTTTCATCGTCCCCCAAAGAAACCCCATTCTCATTAGTGGTCACTTCTCATTACTCCCTCCCCCCCAGCCCTGGCAGCCACTAATCTACTTTCTGTCTCTAAGGATTTGCCTATTCTGGACATTTCGTACAAATAGAATCATACAATATGTGGCTTTTCGCATTTGGTTTCTTTCACTTAGCATAATTTTTCAAGGTGTATCCGTGTTGTAGCATGTAACAGTACTTCATTCTTTTCTATGTCTGAATAACATTCCATAGTATGGATGACAACTGAATTCTATTCAGTAAATAATGGACTAGATCTACCAAAATCACTGAATGAATCTCAAAAGCAAAATATTGAGGACAATAAAAAAGTTGAGGATTTTAGCATACAATATGATTCCATATATACATGTGTGTGTGTATGTATATATATACATATATATTCTTTTTTTGAGACAGAGTCTCACTCTGTTGCCTGGGCTAGAGTGCCATGGTGTCAGCCTAGCTCACAGCAACCTCAAACTCCTGGGCTCAGGTGATCCTCCTGCCTCAGCCTCCCGAGTAGCTGGGACTACAGGCATGCGCCACCATGCCCGGCTCATTTTTAAAATATATTTTTAATTGTTCAGCTAATTTCTTTCTATTTTTGTTAGTAGAGACAAGGTCTCACTCTTGCTCAGGCTGGTCTCAAACTCCTGAGTTCAAAGGATCCACACGCCTCGGCCTCCCTCCCAGAGTGCTAGGATCACAGGCGTGAGCCACTGCACCCAGCCCATATGTGTATATTTTAATTACGTAAGTATTACCACAAACTGATTATCAAGAGATGCCTCTTTAGAAAAGTATTTTAAAATGCACAAACTAATGTACAGTGCTGAGGAGAGTGTTTACCTTTGTTTATGAGAGGAAGGAAAATAGATTGGGAGTGGTAGAAGTAAAAAAAAAAAGCAAAATGTTAATGTCTAGAAAATAGGGTCTCTATGCATATTTCCTTTTATATTATTTGGGTTTTTATGATTGAGTTATTTCAAAATTTAAAAGTTAAAAAGAGAAAAATTATCCAACAGATGTTGTTGAGCTAAGAATATGAATATTTGTACTGAATAAACATTCCAAATCTGAACACTTCCATTTATTCCCCTTTTTTTTTTTTTTTGAGACAAAGTCTAACTCCAAGCCCCCAGGCAGAGTGCAGTTGTGTCATCACAGCTCACTGGAACCTCAAACTTTGGGGCTCAAGGGATCCTCTTGCCTCAGCCTCTTGAGTATCTGTGACTACAGGCATGTGCCATCTCACCCGGCTATTTTTTTCTATTTTTGTAGAGACGGGGTCTCCTTCTTGCTCAGGCTGATCTCAAACTCCTGACCTCAAGCGATCCTCCTGCTTCGGCCTCCCAGAGTGCTAGGGTTACAGCATGAGCCATACCACCCAGCCTATTCCTATATTTTAAAAATGACTTTCAAACTTGACTGAGTGACACAACTTTGGAAGCAAAGCTCACATATTTGTGTTTATAGATATGTGACCGTTCAGTGACTTTGTAACAAAAAAGTCAACACTCAGAGAAATCCTTGCAACAACATACAGCTGACCCTTCAACAACATGGGTCTCAAAGGCATGGGTCCACTTACACGTGGATTTTCTTCTGCCTCTGCCACCCCTGAGTCCACAAGACCAACCCTTCCCCTTCCTCCTCCTTCTCAGCCAACTCAACCTAAAGATGAAGAGGATACAGCCCTTTATGGTGATCCACTTAATGAACAGTAAATACATTTTTTTCTCTTTATGATTTTCTTAATAGCATTTTCTTTTCTCTAGCTTCTGTTTTTGCATAATTATTACTGACATCTGCATTTTAATTTTTCTATTTCCCCATCATGGGGTAAAACAGGTCATTGAAGGGAACCGAATCCATTTGACCATTTCCTTTTTTGCTTGTGCTTCCCAGAGGTGTTCAATAACTGCTTGCTGGATGGTTCATCAGTATTCTTTCCTTGAATAGTTCTGTGGGGAAACGTGGGGTAGAGACAGTGTGGTGGGGCTCTTGGGCATGGGTAATCCACAAATAAGTCAGATTTTTTAAAGATGAAGAGCTTAATTTGGTTGACACGGAGTAGGAGCCAGGGACAGAGAGTCTCCAGGTTTCCTTATTTCCAACGGCCTCACTCCATCCTCCTCCAGGGGGTCTCGCCATCCTCTTTCTACACTTTCAGTGTTGCGTATTCAACACATCCCGGGGGCTCCTTGGTGGGGGCAGAAGCTGCCTCAGACAGTGCGCTGACATTTGGCTCCACATAGCTCACTCCCTGGGGATCTTCAGTCTTCGGGGAAAAGAGATGGACACAGATGAGCATTTAGGGCTGAGTGATTCAATATGGTAGCCGCTAGCCACATATGGTTATTTAAGTCTACATTAACTCTAAAATTAAATTAAATTAAATATTCAGGTCCTCAGTTGCACCAGATGCATTTCAAACGCACAATAGCCACATATGGGTGGAGCCTGCTGCTTCGGGTAGCACAGACGTGAAACATTCCCACTGCTGCAGGGAGTCCTGCTGGACAGCGCCATTCTAGAACGGCTGCGCTTCCGGGAGCATGAGGAGTTTGACTATAGCATTAGTAAAACAATACAATCAATTAAAATCAGTGCAAATGTATGATATTGAGAATAACAACTACCAACTGACAGCTACTGATTCTGCGATGTTATATTCTTGTAATATTATTATCAGTGGTTTGTCAATTGATGCCATAAACTGAACATTTAAAATAGACCAGATCTTATGAATACACAGATAGATGGGAGGAATAAGTTCTAGTGTTCAACAGCACAGCACAGTGGCTATAGTTAACAACAACATATTTTATATTCCAGAATAGCTAGACGAGAAGACATGAAATGTTCCCAACACAAAGAAATGACATCCATCCTAGGTGATGGATCTCCTAAATACCTTGATTTGACCATTACTCATTGTATCCATATACCACAATATCACATGTACCTCATAAATATGTACAAATACTAGGTATCAATAAAAAATAAATAAAAGTAAAACAGACCAGATCAGAGAGTAGAATGGTGGCTGCCAGGGGCTTGGGGAAGGAGGAGATGGGGAAGTGTTGATCAAAGGGTACAAAGTTTCAGTTATGCAAAATAAGTAAGTTCTGTGCAGCTACTGTATAGCACAGATCTTGTGAAGAACAATACTGTATTGTATACTTAACATTTCACTAAAAGGGTAGCTCTTATGTTGAGGTCTCAGCTCAAAAGAGGGAAAGAAAACTCCAGAGGTCAGGAGGAGCCTTTGGAGGTGATGGACACGTTTATGGCATCGATAGTGACAATGGTCAACGGTTTCACGGGTGTATATTTATCTCCAAGCACATCAAATTGTGGCATTAAATATGTACAGCTTTTTGTGGAAAAGAAAAGAGAAAAACAGACCAGATTAACCATTTGTTCATTGATGCTTTGATGCCAACCATCTGACATTTAGAATTTGCCAGAAACTCTGAAAAACCCTTTATATTAGTGACACCACTGGGTTTGCACAAGCCTTTTAAACAGGGGTCTTGATCCCCATTAGCTACAAGATGAAATGAAAGGGACTTTGTGATTTGTCACAGGGACTTCGTGATTTGTCTAAGCCCACACAGGTGATAAATAGTAGACAGTGGGAGCTGGAATTCAAAGCACATGTTTTTAAACACGATGTTAATTGGCCTCCCGTCCATGGCGTGAGTTGGGGGCGTCGGTACAGCCATAGCATGGGCTAAACCAAGAGGCAGACAGGACCAGCCCCTGGTGGTCAGTGATGTCTCGGAGGATCCAGAAGGGGGAGAACTCACCAAGAGAGATGTCCTTTCTGTCTTGGATACATCTGCGCATGAGTGAGAGAAAAAAGTGAGCGCTCAGGTTGTAGGAGTCACAACTTGGTCTTTCTGTCCCCTGATTCTCTCCACTTCCCTTAACACTTACCCGTAGCAGCCGGCTTGGGAGATTCGGAATGGCTGGTACTGAGAGAGAGAAAAACACAAGAAGGCATGGAATCTGAAGGTTGGGGCTTTGGCGAGGAGAGGAGGGAGGTCGCAGAACGGGCTGGGCTTGGGGGCTCTGGGTGGGGCTGGGCGTGCCAGTCACGGTGTCTGAAGAATGGTGGTGAATTAAGGGGAGGATGAGCTATGTCAAGTCTATCTACCTCTCAGCGGATTCTTCATGTGTTGAAGCTCTAGGTTCTTCCGGCGATGAACCTACAAAAACAAATACAGGGAGGAGTTTACCTGCTGGGAAAATCCTTCACTCTCCCTTTCCGTTCTCTGAACTCACCTTGCTGAGTGTGCCTGTAGATGCAGACGACTGAGAGGAAGAGGAGAATGATGGAGATGCAGCTGACAGGGGCGAAAAAGATGATCCTGGTGTCTGCTGGGGAAGGGCAGGCCAGAGAATGAGCTTGGCTCCTGAAACGCACCGCAGGGAATAGCCTGGGGCAGCCAGACAGACCGCCTGGCTCCCAGACTCGGATCTGCGGCTTCCAGAGCTGGAACTTCTGATTGCTAGGGGACTTTCAGGGCTGTCCCCTCACCTGTGAAGTGAGGCTGGCACTCGGAGCGACTCTATCAGACGGTAGGGAGATTAAATGGGTCAGTGCACCCAGCCCCACCTTGGGCGTGGGAAATTCCCAGTGAATGTTTTTGTGCATATCGATAATACGGATCATTTATCGTGAGCCAGCCCCTTGCTCGATGCTTCCTATATGTTCTGTCTCACCACCCGAGACAGATTTACTATCCCTATATCGAAAATTCATAACTAAATTAGGCACTAGGGAATACAGACAATTGCCCAAAGTCACACAGTCATTATGGGTTTGATGCAGGTATGACAACCTTTTAGCCAGTTGACCCCAAGGTCAGGGTCACTCTGTGCTCAGCCTTGGGGGTGAACGTACCAGACAAATGACATTCTGAACCCATTCCAAGGAACCCATAGTCTAGTGAGATGAACATTACCAAACTTACTGTAATGCTACACAGACTGTGGCGAGTCCAATAATAGATGAATGAAAGTTTAGACTCTCACCCAGCTCAAGAATCATTTTTTTACCTTCTGCTTTCACTACGGCATATTGAACCCGTCCACCGACCTCTCTTCACTCCCTGACACTGGGAAAGAATTTGCTATTGTTTCTGGTCATAGAACGGACTGGACACGTGAACTCTTCTGGCTGAAAACAACTCACATTCTTAGCTCAGAAATGTTTTCTGAATTTTCTTACAGGCAATGATGAGCTGACAGTAAAGTTAGAAATTCCTGGAGAAAAAGAAGATTAATTGAAGACAGGAAACCATACAGGAGAGCGGAGGCCTGGGGTTGACGGAGGCCATGAGGGCATTTGCAGTGGCTCTGGTGTTTACGACTTCCTGGGGCAGCGGGGAAGGAACCAAAATGCAAAGTCTGCTGGAGGAAAAGGATTCTCATGCGCAAACTTCACTCTGTAAATCAGGGACCCAGCGATCAGCGTCCCAACTGTTAATGGTAGACCAGGAATGGCCTCTCGGCTAGTGAGGAAAACCAACTCTCTTGAATCTTGCAGCAGAATGAAGAAAGGTAAAAGTGCCCCGAGACTTTGCAAGCCAACCCCAACATGGGTTTGGAGCTCAAGTTGAAAAGAGCTAGAGACAAAAGGGCGCAATTTGACTATAAGAAAGAGGTTTTGAAAGTGAAAAGTATTTATCAAGGGCAATGAGCAACAAAATGGATACTCTTAAAAACTGAATTATTAATTTAGGAAATGGGCTTCAGGAATTATTTAAGAATGTAGAATAAATGTTTGTAGTTATGAAAAGAAAGTTAAGAGATGTAGAGACTAGACCAACACCCACAAAATGGGGACTCCAGAGGCGGCAATGGGACACGTGAAAGAGAGCAGTGTAAGAAATAATAAAGGAACATTTCCTTGTTTTAAAGGAAGATGTTAGTGTTTGATTTTTTAAAAACCAAATGATAGACAATAACATTAATGGAAGTATTTGGGTTGGGCCAGATGCGGCGGCTCATGCCTGTAATCCTAGCGCTCTAGGAGGCCGAGGTGGGTGGATCGTCTGAGCTCAGGAGTTCGAGACCAGCCTGAGCAAGAGTGAGCCTTCGTCTCTACTAAAAATAAAAAGAAATTAGCTGGACAACTAAAAATATATAGACAAATTAGCTGGACATGGTGGTGCATGCCTGTAGTCCCAGCTACTCGGGAGGCTGAGGCAGGAGGATCGCTTGAGCCCAGGAGTTTGAGGTTGCTGTGAGCTAGGCTGACGCCACGGCACTCTAGCAGGGGCAACAGAGTGAGACTCTGTCTCCAAAAAAAAAAAGTATGTAGGTTGTTTCTACCCTTTGGCTATTGTAAATAGTGCTGCTAAGAACATTCATATACAGGTTTCGTTTGAACAACTCTTTTCATTTCTTTTGGGTGTATCCCTAGGAGTGGACTGCTTCAGGGGTATTAGATTTCCATCTGGGGTGATGAGAAAGCTCTAGAACCAGATAACGGGGAAGGTTGCACAAGATGGTGAAAGTACTTAGCGCCACTGAATTGCACATTTTAAAATGGTGAATTTTATGTTATGTAAATGTTATATATATATTTATGTTATATGAATGTTGTGTTATGTTTACTACAATAAAAAAAAGAAACTCTACAAAGGTTTAATTGCTTTTCTAGGCTGGTTGTCTTCCTCTGGTCTGCTAAACGGCCTCCACACCACCCACGGAACCTGGGCAAGCCAAATAAGTAAGCCCCAGAAGGTTCCGTTAGTGACTGTGGGGTTTGTGAGTCTCCACACAGAGCCGGGGGTTCCCTCAGCTCACAGCCCAAGGCCCGAGCTCACAGGAAGTCGCTTTCTAGATGGAAAAGTGGTGGTGGAGTAGTGCCACCCTCTGGCCACACTTTGTCTTGTCGTGCTGGACAACAGAGGACGACATGATGGTTAATTTTATGTGTCCACTTGGTCAGGCCATCGTGTCCAGTGGTTTGGCCAAACGCCTGGTGGGGTGTGGCTGTGAAGGTATTTTTAGACGGGATTAGCGTGTGGATCAGTAGCCTTTGAGGAAGGCAGCTTCCTCGGCAATGGGCAGGTGGGCCTCATCCCAGCAGTCGAAGGCTTAGCGAGAGAAGATTGAGACCCCCGGGGGGAGGTAGGAGCTCTGCCTCCAGACCGCCTTCGACTCAAGCTGTGATGTCAGGTCTTCCCTGGGTCTCCAGCCTGCCTGCCTACCCTGCAGATTTCGAACTCGCCAGTCCCCCAGTCATGTGAGCCAACAATTCCTTAAAGAAAATATCTCTGCATGTATACATGTCTATATTCTACTGGTTCTTTCTTCCCAGAAGACCCCATCTAATACAGACGTGACCTCGGCTCCTCCCTTCGGTCACGTTTTGCTGGGCTCACTTATGCTGGGAGGGAACGTGTGGGCGGGAGTGGGGAGTCTCATGGGATTCCCTGAGACTCCCCGGTGACAAGGGACCAGTTGGAAGGACTCAGGGAGGATTCCGGGTGAGAACAGTGTTAGACAAGGGTAGAAAAGAATGACTAAAACTAAAAACCATCATTCTCAAGAGAGAAAATTTCCACCAACAAAAGGAACTAGTTTCTCAGCGATATTTATAGGCAAGTCTACGTCATAATATTTTTAATTCTTACAACAACCCTGCAAGATGGGTATCAATATTTCCATCTCATTGGTAAAGGACATGCCTATGGGTGAGTCCTGGGATTACAAAACAGAACTGTACCCAAAGCGTATAGTGTTACAACAAGGAAGCAGCACGTAGTTGAGGCCAGGCAGTAGATTCCACACAATTCCTCCTGTGTGTGGCTTTCGTTCATGCTTGAATAAAGAAACACGTGGTAAAACTTCAAGGAGTAGGAAGAAGAAAAATGATTGAAGACAAAAAGGTGAGTAGCTATCGAAACACCTCTCCAGACCCCTCCCTACCTTTGTGTGTGTGCTTTGGCTCTTAGGATTTTTCCCAGGTGCACGGCGATCTGAGGTCACACTGCAGAGCCAGGTCTGAGACCTTTGCAACGTCTGGTCCTCTGCACCAGCAGAGGGTCTCAGCCCCTTCCCCCACCTGGTCCCCTCACTAACTTTCTATCTGCATATGTGTATATAGATATGGAATTATCTATCTATCCACTTACCTATCATCCATCTAACCTGTCCTTTATCTAATCTATATATCTTATCATCTCTATCTTTATATCTGTCTACCCATGTACTTACCTGTCATCTAGCTATCTAATATAGCTATTTATTTATTTTGAGACAGAGTCTGGCTTTGTTGCCCAGGCTAGAGTGAGTGCCGTGGCGTCAGCCTAGCTCACAGCAACCTCAAATTCCTGGGCTCAAGCGATCCTCCTGCCTCAGCCTCCCTAGTAACTGGGACTACAAGCATGCCCGGCTAATTTTTTTTTCTATATATATTTTTAATTGTCCAGCTAATTCTTTCAATTTTTTAGTAGAAACGGGGTCTCGCTCTTGCTCAGGCTGGTCTCAAACTCCTGAGCTCAAACGATCTGCACACCTTGGCCTCCCAGAGTGCTAGGATTACAGGCGTGAGCCACTGTGCCTGCCGAGGCTTTTCTTAATTGATCAGCAAGCAGTAGCAAAAGGAGTGGAGAATTATTGATAAGACACGCCTGAGTTCGAGTACTGAGTCTCCCACTTACAGACGTCATAAATGTCCCCTTCCCTTTCCGGAATAGGCTATTATTTGGTTAAATAAAAGGAAGGGGCAGGGAGAAAATAATTCCTAACTTGAAGAGTTAGGCTGGGATGAAAGATACTGGCTTTAAACCACTTGGTCTAGAGGCTGACACATTGTGTAGGATAACGAGATTGTAGTTGTCAGCATCATTGTCTCACCCAATATCCCATCCACATCATCTCCCTCTGTAACGGATTCCATCGTGTCCCTCTGCCCACCCGTGTTCCCAAACCCTTCCACCACTTTTATGCATTCTAGATCACGGTTTCTTTCACTCTCCAAAGGGACCACTCGCATCTCTTCGTTGGGAAAGTGCCTGGGAGAATCCAAAATGCCTTGGAGGCTGGGCGCGGTGGCTCACGCCTGTAATCCCAGCACTCTGGGAGGCTGAGGCGGTTGGATTGCTCGAGGTCAGGAGTTCGAAACCAGCCTGAGCAAGAGCGAGACCCTGTCTCTACTATAAATAGAAAGAAATTAATTGGCCAACTGATATATATAGAAAAAATTAGCCAGGCATGGTGGCGCATGCCTGTAGTCCCAGCTACTCGGGAGGGAGGCTGAGGCAGGAGGATCGCTTGAGCCCAGGAGTTTGAGGTTGCTGTGAGCTAGGCTGATGCCACGGCACTCACTCTAGCCTGGGCAACAGAGTGAGACTCTGTCTCAAAAAAAACCACAAAAAAACACAAAAAACAAAAAAACAAAATGCCTTGGAATTTGAGGGAAGCGCCTCAGCCGTGACTGCTGTCTGTGGGATTAAGGCTGCCCTGGCCCTCTGGCCTCCTGCATTTGTGACCTTGTGTCGCCAGCACTGTTCTGCAGGATCGAGTAAAAGATGCCATCTGAGGGACATGAATGGCCCACCCTTGTTTGGTCTCTTTTCCTCCAAGTCCTTCTTTCTTACTCCCCCACAATGTCACTTTCACCTGATACTACCTAAGAGCCTGCTCCTGGCGGAACCGAATCCCAGGAGCCTCCAAAGCAGCAGTTCGATCAGTGCATCTCCGTGGACTCATGAAAACAGGGCAGGAGCAGCTGTGTGTGGACTCCCGGGACCCCTCAACAGAAGCAGAAAAACAAGCCTTGCCTCTTGTCCTTTCAAACCTCCCCTTTTCCAGCCTACAGTTTCTCTCACCCAGGAATTCACCAGAAATGAGAAGTAAGTTGTTACAAAACTACCCTCTGCATGTGACCCCATACCAGCTAAACTGTGTCCACCCTGAGATGTCCACATATCCTGGCAAAATTTTACATCACTGCTTACAAATTGCCAAAAATAGATGATAAAGTACTGCGATGTTGGACTCAGACTAATCCATGAGACACAGCATGGCGTGGGGCATAAATAAGTCAGGGGCACCAGAAAGGAAGCCTGGCCTTGTGTCAAGGTTAGGTGATCAAATCCGCCCCAGTCTCTGCACAGCAGCTGGGTAAAGGTCTCTTTCTGGTGGCTTTCAGGCATAAAAATACAGGCTAGGGACACCATGCCTGTGCTTAAACCTATTTCATTCTGTTTAGAGTTGTGGTGACATTCATTTGAATTCAGAAAGTACATTTTAAAAATTATAATACCGACCCTCTTATGACAAGAGGGGGGTCTGTTGGCTGTTCTGTGGCGAGTATCTTGCTCTTACTCTGTAAACCTATCTCGTCCGTCCTCAGTCAACTTCATTTCATGCTTGCCTTGCTTTTGGTGTGTCTGGTCATTCTTTAGCCAAGAGCATACCAAGAGGCCAGGTGCGGTGGCTCACGCCTGTCATCCTAGCACTCTGGGAGGCCGAGGTGGGTGGATCGCTCAAAGTCAGGAGTTAGAAACCAGCCTGAGCAAGAGTGAGACCCTGTCTCTACTAAAAATAGAAAGAAATTAATTGGTCAACTAAAAATACATAGAAAAAATTAGCCGGCATGGTGGCGCATGCCTGTGGTCCCAGCAACTCAGGAGGCTGAGGCAGCAGGATTGCTTGAGCCCAGGAGTTTGAGGTTGCTGTGAGCTAGGCTGATGCCATGGCATTCTAGCCCATGGGCAACAGAGTGAGACTCTGTCTCAAAAAAAAAAAAAAAAAAAAAAAAAGCACACCCAGAACCGAGAACAGAACAGGACAGACAACTACAACTCAACATCAAAGTGGTTCCATGGTGACATCTGAACCACGAGGTGGCCCCAACCCAGACACTAAAGCAAGCCCCCAGACCATGATCAGAGCCCTCTTGTTACGACAGGGGGGTTCGTTCTCCATTCTGTGGCAAATGCTATCTTGGTCTTACTCTGTGAACCTATCTTGTCCTTCCTCAATAAACTTCATTTCACCCTTGCAGAAAAAAAAAAGGGGAAATATAATATCCACTTGGATGGCTGCAATTTTAAAAAAGGAAATGTGTTGACAAGGATGTGGAGATATTGGAACCCAATATATTACTGGTAGGAATAGAACAGGAATAGCCACAATGGAAAACCATTTGACAGTTCCCCAAAAAGTTAAATATAAAGTTACCACATGTGCCAGCAATCCTACCCCTGGGTACACTGCACCCAAGAGAATTACAAGCAGGGACTCAGACACTCATGTCCCAACATGCATAGCAGCAGTGTTTGCGTTAGCCGAAAGGTGTAGACAACTCAAATGCCCATCAGCGGGTGAACAGATAAACAAGATGTGGTATATGCATATAGTGGGATATTCTTCAGCCATGAAAAGAGATGAAGCACTCACACAAGGTACAATCTGGATGAACCGTGAAAACATTATGCTAAGTGTAAGAAGCTAGTCGCAGAAGATCACATATTATTAATATATAAACCCACTTATACAATGTCGGTTGTCCACACTAGGCAAAAGCACACACAAAGAACGCATATGAATGGTTGGCAGGGCCTGGTGGGATATTGGGGAATGGGGAGTGACTGGGGCGATGAGAATGTTCTGGAATTGTATAGTGGTGATGGTTACACAACCTTGTGAATACACTAAATGCCACTGAATTGTACACTTTATAAGGGTTAATTCATGCAATGTGCATTATATATCAATAAAAAAGAAAAAATAGCTGGGCACAGTGGTGCCACTTGTAATCCCAGCTACTCCAGAGGGCGAGGCAGGAGGATTGCTTGAGCCCAGAGGTTCAAATCCAGCCTGGGCAACATAGAGAGACCCTGGCTCTAAAAAAACAAAAGGTTAAAAGAAAAAATGATGCAAGATTTCAAAATAAAAAAACCTTCTCTTCTCTTTCACACCACACTAGATCTCTCACCTAATTTTTTTTTTTTTTTTTTTTGAGAGAGTCTTACTCTGTTGCCAGGGCTAGAGTGCTGTGGCATCAGCCTAGCTCACAGCAACCTTCAACTCCTGGGCTCAAGCGACCCTCTTGCCTCAGCCTCCCGAGTAGCTGGGACTACAGGCATGTGCCACCATGCCCAGCTAATATTTTTCTATATATTTTTGGTTGTTTGGCTAATTTCTTTCTATTTTTAGTAGAAATGGGGTCTCACTCTTGCTCAAGCTGGTGTCAAACTCCTGACCTTGAGCAATCCTCCCGCATCAGCCTCCCAGAGTGCTAGGATTAGAGGCATGAGCCACCATGCCCGGCCTTTTTTTTTTTTAAGACAGGCCTCTGTCTCCCAGGCTAGAGTGCAGTAGAGAGCACGATTACAGCTCACTGCAACCTTAAACTCCTGGGCTCAAACAATCCTCCTGTCTTAGCCTCCCAAAGTGCTGAGGTTACAGTCTGAGCCATTGTGCCCGGCCTCATTACTGACACGTCCATGTTCTTCCACTCTATCAGATTTTATCTCTCTCTTAGAAAACATTCCTGGCATGGATTGTGTCCATAGTGCTGGAGTAGCAGTCATTTCCCAAGCCTACTAACATGAAATAAAAATGTTTCAAATAGCTATCTTGCAAGAACACGCTGGACAATACCTTTTTAAAAGCTAATTATACCAGCCTAGGCTCTAACAACGTTTAACAATTTTGGCTCTTAGGAGTAGATTGAAGGAAGATTATGAGCTGCTGAAAGGAAGGATGATTAAGCATCTAGAAGCCAATTTATATTGCAGTTGGCCCTTGAGCAACACAGAATGAAATGGCATAAGTCCACTTATATGCTGATTTTCTTCTGCCTCTGCCGCCCCTGGGACAGCAAGACCAACCCCTCCTCTTCCTCCTCCTCCTTTTCCTCCTCTTCCTCCTCAGCCTACTCAACATGAAGATGAAGAGTATGAGGATCTCTATGATGATCCACTTTTACCTAATGAATAGTAAATACGTTTCTCTTCGTTCTGATTTTCTTTTTTCTTTTTCTTTTTTTTTTTTTTTGAGACAGAGTCGCGCTTGTAGCCCAGGCTAGAGTGAGGGCCGTGACGTCAGCCTAGCTCACAGCAACCTCAAACTCCTGGGCTCAAGTAATCCTTCTGCCTCAGCCTCCCAAGTAGCTGGGACTACAGGCATGCGCCACCATGCCCGGCTAATTTTATATATATATATATATAGGCCAATTAATTTCTTTCTATTTATAGTAGAGACGGGGTCTCGCTCTTGCTCAGGCTGGTTTCGAACTCCTGACCTTGAGCAATCCGCCCGCCTCGGCCTCCCAGAGAGCTAGGATTACAGGCGTGAGCCACCGCGCCCGGCTGATTTTCTTAATAACGTTTTCTTTTCCCTAGCTCACTTTATTGTAAGAATACAGTATATAATATAAGACATATAACATAGAAAATATGGGCTAATTGGCTATTTATGTTATCAGTAAGACTTCCAGTCAATAGCAGGCTATTAGAAGTTAAGCTTTGCGGGGAGTCAAAAGTTGTACATGAATTTTCAACTGTGTGGGGGTTCAGTGCCCCTGTCCTCCACGTTGCTCAAGGGCCAACTGTATACGTTTGGCCATTAAACTCTAGGTGAGCTCCTGTTTCCGCCTAATGCCACCCAAAGCTCTGATTTCTATGAGAAGCTCTGAGGACAGAATCTCAGCTGATTATTCATCGACAAGCAACATCAGTGGAAAAGAATTTAACATTCACTTGTTTTTGATCACTCATGTTCCCAAAGTTCCTGTCCTGTAAGTGCCCCAGTGCTCCTGGAGTCCCCGAACCAGTCACACAAAAACTCACCCCCCAACTCCCCAAATTCCACCTTCGTTTTCCATTGTGTGCCACGGTGGACCACGTGCTTTGTGCCGTTCTACGCACCTGCGTCTTCAGAACCTGAGAGTGCTTAAGAGGCCATCTCGCCACTGCCCCAGAAAGGCAGCAGCTCCCCGGGAAACACTGAGAAAGGTTCTTCTTATGTGCTTTAAGCAAAGACAATTCCCCATCCCACGAGGAAAATCTAATTGGGAAAGGCATCTCCTTTCTAATTATCTTACCTTTTTTTGTTGAGGGACCTCCGAGTTCATCGTGTTTATCTAGAAAACAGGAGACAAGAAAAGGATCACAGTGATTATATGGGAACCTTGAGAACATAAGTCCTCATATCCTACTTGGGGACGGGATGCCCTCTTTGGGAAACAGAAAAGAGAATGTCTTTTCCATTTCCCTGTGCTCCCTGGGTCCTCAGACCAGGCACAGGGCATCAGATCACTCTTTTTCATACTTCTTGAGGCCAAGCATGGTGGCTCACGCCTGTAATCCTAGCACTCTGGGAGGCAGAGGCAGGAGGATCACTCAAAGTCAGGAGTTGGAGACCACCCTGAGCAAGGGTGAAACCCTGTCTCTACTAAAAATAGAAAGAATTAGCTGGACAACTAAAAAAATATATATAGAAAAAATTAGCCAGGCATGGTGGCGCATCCCTGCAGTCCCAGCTACTCAGGAGGCTGAGGCAGGAGGATCACTTGAGCCCAGGAATTTGAGGTTGCTGTGAGCTAGGCTGATGCCACGGCACTGTAGCCCAGGCAACAGAGTGAGACTCTGTCTCAAAAAATAAATAAATAAATAAATAGAAACTTGTTGAGTTTGATATTATTTTCAATAACAAAAATATTTATGATGACACCACTAATTATGCCCCCCTCCAATTCTATTCCTTAACAGTCTTCCCTATCTCAACAAAGAAAACTGCAATTTGCCCAATTGCGAGGGCTCTGCCCTCCCCTCTCCTGGAGCATGGGGACTGTGAGAGGTATGGCTTCTCACCAACAGGTATGGCAAAGGTGACTGTCATTTCCATAATTACATTACAGTATGTAACACTATTTTGCCAGGGCTCTCCCTGTCCTCTCTCTCCTTGCAAGCTCTGCAGAAGCAATCTGCCTGAATCCCACACATGCAAAAGAACCAAATATTGCCAACAACCACAGGGGTGGAGAGGTGGACCTATCCCCAGTCACTCTCCAGATGAGAACCCAGGCCTGGCTGGCACCTTGGTTGCATCCTTGTGAGAACCAGAGCAGCAGACTCGGCTAAGCTGTGCCTGGGCTCATGACCACAGAAACTGTGAGATAACAAATGGGTGTGTAAAGTTGCTAAATTTGTGGTGTTTTGTTATGCAGCCACAGATTCCTAATATAATACCTCTCAGTTATTCTCCATCTATAATGTGTTTTCTAATTAATTTCATGTCTTGTTCTTGTTTCTTTCTTTCAAAAGAGATTGCAAACTCCTGTTGGCCAGAGACCTGGTTTGTCTCAGTTATTAGATACTGTTATATATGTCAGCACATACCAAAGTATCTGCATTTGAAGGGTGAATGAACAGCACTTCTGTCCCAGGTGCTTTAAATTAATTTTCTTTAGTAGCAGAAGCATTCATACTCCCTTTTTGTACTAAATAATGAGTAGTATAATCAAGTGATTTGCAAAGCAGCAAACAGTCTCTATGCAGAAGGCAGACCTTGAAAATGAACCACTAAACATTGATACTACATCTGTCTTTCGATGTAATGGTACAGCTAGGAAAGAAGTGAAGAAATCAGGAAAGAATAGATGATCTGCCAAAGAACATAGTTGAGAAGTGGCAACTTATTACTGGGTTTTTAGGGCTAAAGTGTGGGTGTGACAATTCTTAAGACTGCAAGAAAAAGTTATTGGGGATACAATATGAAATCAATATCATGCTGATGAGCACATTGTTGAGGGATCATTGATCATGAGCCTTAGAAAGAGGGTAATCAGAGGTGAAATATCATGAAGTGCTCAGTTTCTCACTATGCCCCAAGCCCAGGCTTAGCCATTGTGTGGACATGTGGCTACTTCTACCTGACACTGATGATTGTAAGGTTGCTCCAGGGATTTTCCTTAATACAGCCAGCCTGACCTACTGGAAACAGCAGAAACCATCAAAAATATTGTTGAGTGGTTAATGAATGGACAGACGGATGGATGGATGGATGGATGGATGGATGGATGGATGGATGGACAGATAGATGGGTGGATGGGTGGGTGGGTGGATGCCTGTGTGGATGGATGGGTGGGTGGATGGGTGGGTTTATGGGTGGGTTTATGGGTGGATGGGTAGATGGATGGGTGGCTGGCTGGATGGGTGGATGGACAGGTGGGTGGATGGATGGATGAGTGGGTGGGTGGATGGGTGGGCAGATGGAGGGGTGGATGGATGGAGGGGTGGGTGAGTGAGTGGGTGGATGGGCAGATGGATGCATAGGTGGATGGGTGGATGGATGGATGGATGGATAGATGAATGGGTGGGTGGATGGTGGGTGGATGGATGGATGGGTGGGTGGATGGATGGATGGGTGGATGGATGGATGGGTGGATGAATGGATGGGTGGATGCATGGATGGGTGGATGGATGGATGGGTGGGTGGATGGATGGATGGATGGATGGAGGGGTAGGTGAGTGGGTGGGTGGATGGGCAGATGGATGCATGGAGGGATGGGTGGATGGATGGATGGGTGGGTGGCTGGGTGGATGGTGGGTAGATGGATAGATTGGTGGGTGGGTGGATGGATGGATGGCAGCAGATAGATGTATGGATGGGTGGGTGGATGGATGGATGGATGGGTGAATGGGTGGGTAGATGGATGGATGGATGGGTGGGTGGGTGGGTGGATGGATGGATGGATGGATGGATGGATGGTTGGATGGGTGGATGGG